>CAEGAG010087328.1:0-13454 GCA_903067065.1 Brachyrhaphis terrabensis | reverse complement strand
ATCTATCTATCTATCTATCTATCTATCTATCTATCTATCTATCTATCTATCTATCTATCTATCTATCTATCTATCTAGAGCTTTGTAATCCCCAACACCTTCTACATGAGTACAATTGGTTTCTGTAACAATACTAACATAACATTTTGTCATTGGGACAAAATTTTCTGTATGAAAGTGCTCAACTAGCAAACAAATATATATATATATAGTATTATTTTTTTTTTACAAAAATTATTTTGTCAAGCATTTAATATCTTAAAGTTCTCAGATTTTTTCTCTACATTGCATAATATTAAAATGTGTTTTTTCTTGCATGTTTGCCTTACAAAAAGGCTTCAAATGTTCAAATTCGTGCCATCGTAAAAAACCACTCCCGGGCAACACTGTATTTTAAAACCCCGAATTGACGAAACAATCAGAAACCCTAATTTTATATCTGTTATAATTGGGGGGGAAAATTACGCTAACTGCGTTTCCATTACAAATGTTTACGCAAAACGTTTGTGATATTCTGCTAATGCTGAAAAAAAAAACACAATTTCGCAATGGCGGTGTTTCCATTACATAAGAAGTGCAATTAAAATCTCACGTGAATAAGGTTGCTCATGAAAACTTATGACGGCGATGGATGAAAACATGAGATATATTCATGTTTCAGCCATGTCACTACCGCTCATCCTTAGCCATCAGAAGAGGCGTCGGTGTTGGAGTGACAACTTTCTTACTATTGGAGGCAGCTACGTGTATTCTGGGTGTTTTGGGGAATTTGTACTGTCCAATTTTACAGAACAGCTATGAATTCACCGGTTTTGAATGACAAACTCAACCTTTGATGAAGCATGCGATGCTGGTACACCTCCAGTGGAGCTAGCTGTGCATTGATCAAGGAGACTAGTGTCTACAATTAAGGGCATTGCTGCTGTATGCAAACCGGCATGATGTGACAAATTTGTCTCTGTTGCAGTTTTGCAAAATATACCAATTTCAATACGAATGGAAAACCACTTCATGCTATCGCAAAAATGACTTATCGGAAAACGGGTCTTCTGGCGTGTTTCCTCTAAGTGAATTTATTTTCATAACTCCAATTTTATGGTCAATGGAAACACAGCTATTGAAATCGACTGATGGAAATTTGCATAAATCTATACTCACATCATTGGGAATGGTGAGTTCATGAGTACTGGCCTGGTTACTGGCATCCAGACCTGCTGCTGAACACAGGAAGCAGACAAAGAAAAGAAGGAAAGCAAAAGGACAGAAAACAGTTTGGCATGTTGAGGGAACAAGTTGTGAACTCTCTTTACAGACTAATAGCAGTAACTGAATCACACAAGCATGGCTCAGGCCTAAGCAAAGCCCACATATGTCATTGCCTGAGGACCTTGAGTACAGTTAACTCAAAACAAGAATCTATATTAGTTTGTATTATTCCAAAAGAATTACTAAGGGAAAACCAGACATCAAAAGAAACCTCAACATCAACAAGAGCAGACCACCAGCAGGCCATGTCAATTGCAGTGCACCACAAAGACCAATAGGAAAAAAACGAGAATGAAGTATAAAGAGATAGGACAGATCCAGCCAAAGAAGAGAGAGTGTGAGAGAGAGAGAAAAAAGGAGGAAGAGAAAGTGTTTTTCTCTACAGGTAAAAATGAGAGAAGGATTTTTGGTAAAGAGGGTCATTGTGTAGGTGGGTACGTACCGGGGAAGGCAGGGGTGGTCTGTCCGAGGGGGGTAAAGGGGGTTTGCTGCATAGCCAACTGGTGGAGCTTGCTCAACTGCTGAGGGGGGGAGGAGGAGGACAGCAGAGCTATGAGGTCATCATTAAAAACCCACTCCGGCTCGCACACAAACACACACAGACAGACGTAGAGAGTTATATAGAGGTCTGCTGGAAATGGCACAAAAGTAAAGAAAGGAGCTGAGGAGAAGTAGAGAGGCAAAGAACAAAAATCAAAAGAGACGGAGTGCAAAAAAAATTGGAGAGAAGGAGCATTGGACTTGGCCTGATTGGAGTATCCTTGGTTGGTAGGACATTTAGTTGTTTTCTGTAGAATAGTACCACACAAGTTACCAACCTGTTGCAGGAGCTCTGTTGTATTCCTAGCAATGTATTCTTCTTTGTTTTCAATTTGGAAACATTTTTCATTCATTTGGGTGATGTGCAGCTTAAAATACGTTTCCTTTTAGCCACTGGTGTGACGCATAGCCTCCGAAACAAAGGGGTAGGATCAAGGTTTCAGTAACTCAATCAAAGGGAGATAATGTATCAAGGGTGCATACACATCCTGTGCAAGACCTGCTTTAGGCAAATGTAGTGTTTCTCTGCTATTTGTGTAAGCCCATTGTTGAAGGAGACGGTTTTAGCAGTGTTTCTCACTTCTAATGTGTTCAAAACAGCAAAATACAGATTTTATGGAAAATGAGGTTAATGGAAGTGTGGATAAAACAACGGCGTATTAGGGCCATTGTAGATAGATGTGGAAAGGAGTAAATTTCTGCCAAAAAAACCAGACATTTTTAGATTAATCTTAGAAACGTTTTATTCAAAAAGAATTTTTTTATTTTTTGAGTTTGAAAAGTCCAAAATTTATTGTAAAAACAAACAAAACTATAATAGCTCTTTGTATAAATTTTTATGGTGAGAGTTGTGACTATATTTAGTTTCACTTTGGAATATTTATAATGTTATAGGTGGCATGTATGTAGTTATTGTTTAGTTCCAGGTTGTTTTTTCATATAATCCTTGATAGAAGTGTCTTCATTTTAGTTCTAAATAAACAGAAATATATATATATACATATAATCAGGACTACTTTTGATTTTGATGCTGATTACTTAACATTCTCATAACCACGGGTAAATGATCAAAGTTTCCCTTCAGGCCAAGCCTCATGAGATTTGAAGCAAAAGAGAAGGCAGGTAGCCAAGGAGCTATAAAGTCAGAAGAGAGGAAATACACATCCATAAGAAAAGTATTAATATTATTGATTAATATTAATAGGGTGGATAGAAAGATTGACGGAGAGTGCAGTGTTGGCTGCCTAGTGGGGTTAGCACTCACATCTGGATGAGGGATGGCGTACTGTCCTTGAATGGTGTAAGCCTGTGAACATGAAGAAAAGAGACGGTCGTTATCACGTTACTTTACTGACCAGACACAAAAACACATAGAATTGCAAAGAGTACAAACGAGCCAAAAAGCTGAAATCGATTTATATTCATAGCTGGATGATGTAAAGTCATGCACTCTAGACTCAAATCAGTCCTGCTTCTATTCATCAGTCAGATCCAGTTGAATTCAAATCAATAAGGAACGACTCAGACAGCAGGGTGGTGACTGGGAGAGTGTGGAGAAAACCAGAGAAGGAACCCTGACAGGAGCGGGGTGATTGGTCCTACTGGTTGTGTTGCGCTTTTAAGGCCGCAGAGGTCAGAAGTGAGCTAAATTAGATTTTAAAATGTAAAGGACTCAACCGCATAGACGGAAAAACTGATTTTAGAGAAAAAAAGGTTCAATCTTAACCTAAAAATTGATGATTTATGTCATCAATTAATCATCGATTAATGATGATTTGTCAATAGGCTTATTTACGTAATTTCTTGACTGAGATCTGACAGTTACTTGGCCAGAATGTGGCTTGTGAAAGTAAACTTATGTCTCCAAGAAGTGATTTCTTTATTTTTTAGGGAATCAAATCAGAGTTGAGAAAATGAAAGTTGCAAACTTCGAAGATGTAGTAACTGTTTGGCTTTTTTTTCTTTTTTGCTGGTTATTTACACGATTAACACTGGAAATTCTAAGTCAGGGTTACTGAAACCTACATTCAGTCGGGTATTAAATTGAATACAGTTTCGTCTTTATTGTTCCTCATCAGATTCAAAGATAATTTTTATTTAACTTTGTTTGCATGTGTTTAGTGCTATTTGTTTTGTGAATCTCGTGCAGAAATAAATTATATGAAAAACGCAATGTTCCCCTAGTGTATTATAAGCCTGGTGGGCTTCCAGGCTGTACTTGTCCCCCCCACCAGACTAAGTATTATTTGCTTAGTTATTTTAATGTTATCTTTTTTTTTTCCTAGACCAGTAACTGATAGCACAGACGGGTTAAGCTAGGAGTACAGATTGGCACACTGTACTCGGTACTAATTGCTGAGTACAGTGCGGAGTTCCCACAGAGTAGGCTCGATTTGGAGAATACTGCACCACCATACAAGTTAAATATCAAAGCCTTATGGTAAGCTGCTAATACCAATAATAAGATGTATATTAATGCCTCGTTGTAAACCGTAAATAGTAGGATGCACAGTTTTTCCAGTGCTAATGTGTTGAGAATCTGAACGCTCTGTGACATATATACCGTACGATTGCGTAAACAAACATGGTGGCACAAATAACATGCAAACACATATTTTATCATCATCTTATTAGTGATTGGCCACTAGATTTTAGGGTATTTTGCCCTATCTATACACTGCATGGGCAGACACAACCCAAAAGTTGTGTCTGATCTTTTGAAAATCATTGAAGATCCTGTCCTGATCACACCCTGTTTAACAGTAAAGTTTGGTATGACATGCAACTCATTCTACTAATCCAGTGTTATGTTTTCTTTTCTGTTGATGCTTTATTTTCAAAATTTCTTGTCAAATCTTAACATTTATTAGTACAGAAGCACAGTGGGGCAACTGGTAGCATCCCAACCATCGGGTTTGGCAAGTTCTCTGAGGGAAATCCTGAAAACGGTTGCAAAAAATTTGTTTCATAAACCCAATAATCATCCCCACTAACCGAACCCAGTCCGAACCCATTGGTTTGCTGTCTTCTTTTTAATCTGAAGGAAATAAGAATCGTTGTCATTTGCTGGCAATATTTATCTCAGTTCTGATTCAAGCGGCTCAGGCTGGTGGGTGACAGTAAACTGTAGTGGTGGTTTCATGCTAGTCGGGGGGTGGGGGTCAGGGAAACGGGGGAGTGAGGGTCGGGAGGAAGAGTGAGTAAAACCTGGTGCGACACTAACAGGCAGTGGCTGGTGCTGCAGTAAGAGGCTGAGGTTGGCTGTGGACGCCCCCAGTGGGTCTGCTCTTACCTGGCCACCTGAAAAAATGACAGGGGTGGAGGCAGGCTTTGGGCGGTAGGGGATGGTGGCACCTTTCGGTGGGGACTGAGGAGAGCAAAGGAGGAGAGAGTGGGGGGATGGGAAGGGGGGAAATGTGGAGAAAGTGTTAGAGCAGAAGAGAAGAGAGACAGAAGTTGCATAAAGTGAGACCAGAAGGGGACGGTGCCGTTGGGGAAAGACAACCTGTGATACACAAAAGTGCTCTTCACTGTGTGTTCATGCTGACATAAAATGTCCAAACTGTGGTTCAGTGCACAACTAGACCTGGATTTACCTGGAAAAACCACTTTCAACTGGATAATGACGACTCAACATACTTGCACTTTAAATATATTTCTCGGTCCGTATTCTGGAGACTTACAGTCATGTCACAAAAGTCCTAGCATCCATGGCTGGTGCCATCATGAAGGCCCAATGGAGAACTGGCTGTGCAGATAGTTAAAATTAATGGGGCAAGAAGAAGATCCGACATAGAACTCTAACATGTGAGAACAGTGATAAGAATAAATAGGACTGGGTAGAATGTTCTGTTTTGGTTCAGAGTGCCTAAATGCATACTGAGGAGGAGGAAAAATACAAAAGTGCTCTCTTGTCAAAGCCATCACCTGAAAAAGTTGCTATGACTGTCCAAAAAGTTGCTAAATGATATAAATATATCAACATTTTGAGTGCAGTCTACATCAGTAATTTAAGTTGACCAAATAGGGACATTGATCCGATATCAATATCTGTTTTGGTTGTGATTTTGAAAAAAATTCTAGACCAGTGACAACGTGCCTGATCCGTAAGGACAGATCTATTCAGTCTAATTCCACGCTTTGTGCTCTGAGTGACGTCATGTTTTATTATTGATTTTAAGTTTAGAAGTCCTAATTACACTTTATGAACCATTTGGAAGGAGGTTTGTTGTTTTTACATATTTGACCAAGCTTGTGGGAATATTGGTGTATTTAAGTGTGCTGTGCTGGTGCACAATTATCAAATGAATTTGTAATTCAGTACATTTATGTCTGTGTTTAAAAAAAAGAAACATTTTAAGTCAGCACTGTTTATCTGTATCTGGTCGGTATCGGGTGATACTTAACTTCAGATATCGATATCGGTATCGAAAGTGAAAAAAGTTGAATCGGTGCAACTCTTTTAGAAATACAGAGATTTACTTTAATGCACTAATTTATTTTAGATATAGAAACTTATTTATTTTATACATAGAAATGTTACAGTAACATTTCATTAGCGGTCTGAAGGAGAACAGCCTTCATTCCTATTTGCTCTGGCCACTCTCATTGGTCAGTAGAGAATTCTACAGACATTGAACTTTTTGATGCTACAGATTTCTAGCCAAAAAGCCAATGTCGACCTTTCCTCCATGTTGGGTTTTGTGAGTGTGTGTGTCCCTCCCTTTCCCTTCCCCACTGTACCTCCAGCATCACCACACATATCTGTTTGACACACTGGATGATGGCTTCCGGCGCCCCGGAGATGGTCACCGCTCTCTCTGTGGAGTTGGGCAGCATGTCGCCTGCCACCTGGACCTGAGCTCCCGTCGACTGGTGCAAACAAAACCAGAACGTGACCTTTTAGTCGTCTTTAAATATATTCACAGGGAGAGAGTTATGGCAGAAGAGGTTTCACAATCACGCTTTTGGGATTATGCAGAGGAAAGAGGTTAAAAGGGAATTATTTGATTTCCATTAATCCTGGATTTGGAGAACATATATGGAAATCTTTTCATTATTGCATATGGATATGATGTAGGTAACAAAAGTTCTGCTTGCCTCTCTCATTTCTTTGATTTTGGACCCGCCTTTGCCGATCAGGGAGCCGCACTGGCTGGCAGGAACGACGAGCCTCAGGGTTACTGGAGGCTTACTGGTGGCCGGACTGTTACTCATGGAGTTGATTATGTCCTGAACGGGAAGCGAGGACATGCCATGTTTTATTAAAAAGTTCTTCTCTTTTTCACATATAATGCGTATTTAACAAAATAAGACATAAACTTTAAACTTTTGCAACTTTCACAAATTGAAATCAAAGGTGTATTTGATTGTGCATTCATGTAGTTAATGGAAACACAGCTGATGCCCACTTGGAAGGCCAACATATGCCGAAGTTTTAACTTCCTGGCTTGAATATTCCCAATTACGCAATTACCTGATAATTCCATCTACTGCCACCCAAATATGACTAATTAACTGGTTCAAAGTAACAGTTCAGTTCAGAAATCTCCTCTTGTTTGTCTTTGTCTGCAGAAACTATTTCCTGCAAAGATTAAGCGATCTGTTGGCAGGTCGGTCCATCTGCAGCGTAAACAGTCTTGGACGGCGATTGAACAGCCAAATGAAAACACGCCACTGGCCCACTTTCAGAGGGTGCTGCAAGGTGAGATCAGCACATTTCTGTCCTACATAAGACAACCGAGCCTGCTTTGCATTCTGGGTGGCAATGAGCCAGCAGAGGCGCTCAGAAAACGATCGAGCTATTTTTTTTGATAGCTTTACATACATATTTACAGTAACATAAAGCATAATCGGTGCATCCTATTGCAAATCAGACTTTGTATGTACTGATCGCTGGTCAATAATTATGTCCATAACGGATCTAATTACGAATCCAACTGAAAGCTTTACCTCCTCAAACTTGTAGGCAATCATGGCGAATGCCTTGAAAATGGCGTCTGTCGGCCCGGTGATGGTCACTATCCGCTCTGGACAGTTCCCTTCTGAGATGTTGATGCGGGCGCCACTCTGTACGAAAAAGGAAAGCTTAAAATGTGCAGTTCCATCTTAATAATCTACCAATAGACTGATGGACGTGATGAGAAAAGGTCTTACGTCTTCGCGCATTTTCTTCACAGTCTCTCCTTTCTGAGAAGCAGATTAAACAGCAGTTAGATGTTTGCAGTGAGACAACATCCCACTTGGAAAGCTCTGGTTGTTGTGCTTGTGATAAATACCTTTCCTATGATGCTTCCCACCTCCTGCAGGAGAAGGAGGACAAGCAGGTTTAATCTCAACTTGCTGCTAAAGATCAACCTTGAAGACAGAGAATTTGCAGGAATTATGTCGTACCTTTCCATGCATCAGCAGCCTGATGGTCAGGGTCACATTTAGGCCACCTTCTGACTGAACCTTGATGGGCTCCATGTCGGGGTTGGAAGTGAAAGGAAGGGGTGTGGTCTCGTGAGAGAGGAGGTGGTGGAGTCGGCTGACCGGTCAGCTGCTGGGCGAGAAAAAAGAAAACAGATCTAAGGTGGTTGAAGACTGTGTCACTTTCCAAACATTGGAATAAAAATTTGTACCAACTGGTGAGCTTTTCTTTGTACTATCAGGAGCATCAGTATAGATTTCTCAAATAATAGCAGACAAAGGTAAATACAGAAAGCAGCTTTCAAATGATGATCTCCCTTTTTAAGGAAAATAAGCTATTCAAACCAACCCACTGTGGCAGAGTAGTTGTCCCCTAAACCCAATAACTGGTTGTGCCATTCTTGGTGGTGCAAACTGACAAGCATATTTGGTAATAAATCTTTTACGTCACTGTGGACCTACAATATCCAACACAACCTGAGCCCATTGACATTGTGTTGGAGCCTAATCCAAACCGAATAATTAACTCTAATTAGGGGTCTGAGTCCATCATTTTAAACTGCTACCAATTTAACCATGCCACAGTTCTAAGAGGGGGTCCAGTGGCTTCAGGAACTACTGGTCTGACGGCACTCCCCCATCAATTTACCTGTTGTCTGACTGTGGCATCTGCCACGCTCTTACTGAAGGTCATGCTAAGACTTCGAGAGGTCCAGACCTGTGACTGCTCACTCTGCTGGGTTAGCAGTGTCGCCCAAGGCTATAATTTTGATCTGACCTGGTCCGAATTTCAGGTCGGGCTTCGGCTATAGATCTAAACATCACTGTGGAGGGATGTTGGCCCACTCTTCTTTGGAATCTTGTTTTGATCCAGCATCCTGAAAACAGTGTCAATCAGATTTAAATACAGAATTTGACTGGGCCACTCCAAAACTTGTATTTAGTTTTTTGAGCCATTCGGAGATGGAACTGGCCAGTGTGCTTTGGCTCCCAGTCCCAACGCTCGAGCTTAAGCTCTTGAACTGATGACCAGATATTCTGCTTGAGGATTTTTTTCTCTGGACAGCAGATGTGGTGGCATCAATGAGGTCATCACCAATCTTAGCTAAGGCAGTGAGGCATGCATGGCTATGGATATTGTTATGAGTTCTTTTGTGATCTCCTGGATGTGTTGTCAATGTGCGATTGGAGTTATTTTGGTTGAACACAATCCTATGTTTTCTATGTTTGTGGATAATGGATTTCTAAGGCTTTGTAATCCTTCCCCGACCGATGTGAATGACTTTGCTTCCTCATCTGTTGTTTAATTTCTTTACATCAGAGCAGGATGTAAAGAAATCAAGCCCTACATGTCGTCAGGTTTTTTTGGCTCGTGATGTTGAAACAAGAAAAAAATGTTTAAGAATGGGGGCGACCCCTTTTCCAGCTTGGTTGTGATACTTTCATTTTGCTTTTGCTCAAATCATCTTTTTCTGATTTTGAAATTTGATTGATGACCAAGAAGCAAAACCCCTTCTTTTTTTTTAACTGCACTGGTTTAATTTGCGTTTTGGCGCAATCAAACGTAAGACAACAACATCAACTCAATGTGAGAGGCTTGAATTTTACACTTGTTACTGTTATATTACTTTTTTCCCCCCTTGCCTAGGAATGTGTGCTGCTGCTTGTTATAAGACTTATTCAAGATGATTACAAACAATATAGTGTAACAAAGAAAATCATATTTTTATCAATCTGGATTATCTCTAATTCTGCCTGACATCTGATGTCATGACTCAGACTTTAGGATTCACAATTATCAGAGCGAACACTAGAGGGCGCCTCAGCCCGCAACCTGACTCTAAAAAAAAATGGATGTGAATGTTCACATGAGGTCTGCTGCGGGGTTTTTAATCTGCAGCCGGATTCTCTGACAGAATTCCCAAACACCGCAGCGCGGATTGAAAGCACGGCTCGGCTTTTGTTTAATCAGGATGACGTTCCTCCAATCATTAGGAGAGAGAGTCATGGGTAAGCCAAAAGCTTCAAATCCAGAAGTTTTTTTTTTTTTTACTAAACAAACAAAACAAACCAAAAATAAAATGATGATTTGTGGGATGATTTGTGTTAAAACACGAATTTGCCATCTGCTGCTTTATTAGATCCTTGGTTTCAGAGCGAGCGGAAAAGCTCCTGCAGCGGCTGACCTTGGCCGAACAGACAAAGTCACTGTCAATCCCAGGCTCTGTTGCCATGTGGAAACTGAAATAAATCCATTTCTCTCCTATGTGCGACTAAGAACTCTTACATGGCGACGCGTGAAGCTGGGAGCTGATAAAAACACACTCTTGTCATAAAAAATATTTCCGTTTTTATCATTCAAACACAGCAGGATTAACTCTTAATTTCTGTGTCGTCCAGAAGAAACGGAGTGAAAAGAGTGAGCCTCTTTATGCCTTTTTTAGAAAGTTGTAATCTCTCAGAGGAACTTATTTTGATATATTTTTGAATAATGAGAAACGTTTATTACTTCTATGTTTATTTCCTGTCTTTGACAGTTCTGCACTCTTCTATGGAGAGAGAAAAGTGCCAAAGTCCAATAAATAAATAACTTGAGAAATAATTATGTAAATCTGTAATTAATTGTTTTACATGTCATAAATTACAGAAATCATTTATTAAATATGGAATTAGATGTATGTGCCGCAATAAAACATATTGATTTCATTTTAAAAACTAGATATAATCATTTCATGATTTGAATAAATTATTGTATGTTCCTGTGCTGAAGCACATCATTTATTAATTACACTGTCAACTTCACCCATGACTTATTTAAATCATTATTTTATAAGTTGTTTATTTTAATTTCATGGCGTTCATTGCTCTCTGTACTTTTTGACCATTGTTACATTTTTCGTTGTAGACACCTTTTCTACTTTGAAAATTTTATGTGTTTTCACTCTATTCCTTTCATCTCCATTTTAAGATGAATTTAAATAGATGTATTTTTATTGTATATTTTTTGGTACCAGTTGCCTATCAAACACCTTTTGTATTTTATGTTAGACGTCTTTTCTATGTCATAAAAAATATCTTTTCGCCTTTTTCTTTTCAGACGCACTGTGACTTAATTAGGTGTTTTTGTGTTTATTTTTCTGCACCGTGCGAAAAATATCTTTTCCCTTTTGAAATACTCACTGCAGAAATACAAGTAGACACCTTTTCTTCATTGGTTTTTATGTTTTGGCTAAATTAAAACTTGACTTGTTTTTATAAAGATGTTTATTCTGAACTATGGAAATATTGCTTTACTTTGTACTTTTCTGTGACTTTTAGTCATCTAAAGGTCTGATGCATTTATCAGCCATAAATACACACTTTGGACATCTTTGTGTGCATTTATTGACGGCATTTGGATGTCACTGGAGGTCATCGTGTAGATTGTTTTCTGCCACAAAATTTTGTCACTGTTTACGTCGATACACACCTACAGATGAACTTATTGTCCATCTGTCTAATCCATATTTTCACATTTTTATTTTTCATTCACTTTACGTCATCAGCGGCATAGTTTCCTGTAGATTTTTCACAACGGAGAAATACTGTTTCACCCTTTACTTTTCGGGCCACTATCACAAGATTTCTTCATCCAGTCGTCTTTTCAACCACATTTAGGGATTGTAAAAAAAAATATATATATATATATATATTTATTTTAAACCGCAATTAGACTTTATGGACATCATCTTAATTATAAGGGAAATGACTGTTTACACATCACACATCATTATACTTTTGAGTATAAATGTCTTCATCTTTGATTTTTCATCCACTTTGTTTGGATTTAACTGAGACATCCTTTATAGTTAAGTTAATAGACATAGAAATATGTGTTGATTATAGAACTGTATAAGTACCAGCATCACACTTGCAAACACATAGAAAATGTTTGAAAAACTAAAACAAAAAGATGCGACTGAAATTCATAAATGAACAGGCTGACTTCATATAATTTTCAAGCATATATTACAAAAAGAAAAATCTCTTGTCCGATAAATGAAAGAAGGAACAGAATTTGTTACAGATTCAGTGCAGACAAAGTTTAACGTATATAACACGGTAAAATTAGTTTTTCATACGGGCTTGTATCTTATTAGCATCAACAACATGAATAGTGTAAAAATATTTCAGACGTTAAACATCAACAGATCCAAACAAGCTTCTGATTTTGGTTTTTATATTAGCCTATCTCACCAGCATCAGTTCAGATTCCTCCATAACACACAGTGCTTATAGATTCCCTGTAATCCCTGACATGTATCAAAATGAATATATATATATATATATATATATATACGTATATATATTTGCAGCGTTCTTCTGACTGTAAATGTATCCCAATCTGCGCCGGATGCCGGTTTTAGAGGTTCGGGAGATGAGCGGCAGGGATTCGGCCGCCAGCTGTCCCCTCCCAATCTCCCAGAGGAGACCAGATTACGTAAAAAGCCTTAATCCGGGTTTAAGACCCGAGCCAGCGGTGCAGGTCCTCTCCAGGGGCAGGCGGGAGGGATGGAGGGAGGAATAAAAAAAGAAAAACACAGATTTATGCTGGGATTAAATCAATGGTTTCATCTTGGAGGCAAGATGGTGCTTAAAGGTGGAAATGTATTTCTAAAACCCTGACGGAGGAAAATGAAAAAAATTAAAAAATCTCCAATTAAGACTCAAACTCAGCTGTTAATCTAGGTCAACAACAAAAAAGATATATAAGTCTGTCTGGTCTCAAAGATGGTAAGAGCTGCATTTCAATAGTTTCATTCTGCTCATGCATCCTAAAAGAATGAGGTCAAGGGCCTGTGAATCACCGGCGCCTAAAGCCTTGCAGCATTTTACATCTTTTTTTTGGTTGTTTTTTTATACTGCGTGGAGAAACCCCCCCCCAAAAAATCATAAAACTAGATTTAACTGGGCTTCGCTGGGTAGTCGTTAAAAGCGAAAACGCAGACAGGGCCGTGGCGGGGAATTTTTCCTGACATCTGACAGGGAAAGTGGGTCATGCTCGGCGCTGCAGCGCTGCTAGCCTCCTCCTCCTCCTCCTCCTCCTCTTCGATGGCGGCTATTGAATTAATCACGCTTTACGCTCGGCTGGGCAACGCGGCGCACAAAATGGCTCCCTCCTCCTCCGTCCTCCGCCTCGGCTGCAGAAAAGACTCGAGCGTCGCTCTCGAAGAGCCCGAATCACTAAACTCCGCCAT
>CAEGAG010087321.1:0-13802 GCA_903067065.1 Brachyrhaphis terrabensis | reverse complement strand
TTTCCCTGTTTATGAAATTTACACCCAGTTGCCCTAAACATGCCACCATCATGTTTCACAGTGCAGGTGTTGCGTTCCGGCACCATTTAGAGCGTTTTGTATGTAAGTGAAAGGTAAAAAAAATAAATAAATTGTTTGGTTTAATCTGTTGGAGCAGCTTCTTGTGACCAAAAATGAAAAGGACTTCTGTCAACTTTCTTCTTTTTTTTGGAGCTTTAGTGTCTTGGTCACTTGGTCATGCAGGCTCAAAAATTTGGATATTATGAAAACGTTCAATATGTTTTTGTCACTAATTTCAGAAAGTGAAAGTTGTGATTATGGCTTACAGATAGAGAAAACCCAAAATCCACTGTCTCAGAATATTTGAATATTACATTGGATCCATTTTGGAGTAGCGATTTTAATGCACGAATGTTTTGTTGTGAACATGTGACCGTCTACACCACCATGGGGAAGCCTGCTGACCTGACAAATGTCCAGAAGCCATTTATCGACACCCTCCACAAGTTGGGTGAGCATGGTTGCTCACAGAGCGCTGCATCCAGGCATTTTTGTAGAAAGTTCAGTGGAAGGAAAACGTACGGTAGGAAAAGGTGTGCTACAAACAGGGAGGATTGTTGAGCAAAATCTATTCGAGAACGTGAAGAAGCTTCACAAGGAGCCGACCGAGGCTGGCGTCGGCGCATCATGAGCCACGACGCTTAGACAAATCCTGCTTATGATGTACAATTTTTGCATTTCTTATGGCAAGCCAGTCCTGAACCAGAGATGTCAGAAGAGTCTTACATGGGACAGGGAGAAAAAAGTGCCTAAAATTAGCGAAATTTGTTATTAGCAAACAGAATTTGAACACATGGCACCTGAAATCTCAGACCCTACGATGAGAAAATGTTTCTTTGAACCATATTAAAAAATACTCTTCATTTGTTGCAGTTAATTTTACTAGTTTTGCTCAAGCTATAAATCTGACTTGCAATCAGAATCGCAGCTTGAGCAAAACTAACAAAATCAGAGTCATTTTTAAAAAGATTTGCTTCAGTGAAGCCTTTGCTGTTAGAGTATTGCACATACTCAACCTGTGATAGTGATTGCAATTTGATCAATCGTGCAGCTCTTCACCAATTGCTTACTTCTTCTTCCTCTCCCGTAAAGGCAGGATTTATTGAGTGTACTGCTAAAAGTTGCCCCGTCAGCAGTTTCTGTCATCTGAACCGTGAATCTGTGCATGGGTTGTTATTTTCAAACCTATCTTTGATTTAAACTTCACTTCAACAGTGTATCTCTGATCTGTCTGTGACCCTTGGGCTTTGTGAGGCTGTTTGTTCAAGAACACGCTCCAACAAACCTGGCAGGCATTCGCAGAAAAGTTGGATTTAGACTGAGATTAAATCACACAGAATTGGTTAGATTTTATTGATCAGGGTAAAAGGTTTCTGAATCCTAATGCACAGCACATGCACTGCTTTCTGGTCTATCGCATGAAATGCCAATCAAACACACTGATGTTCGTGGTTATAAAATACATGATACATATTTTTTGCAAGACACTGTACTGACATCCATTGTGTGCCTGCCAGAAGTCTTTCAAGTAAAGCGTGACTCATCTATTCAGATGTTGGTTTTCTTTGCCCTCGGCTTTCAACCTCCGTGAGAGAAATATACTGCAATAATTCCCCCGTACCCATATTTATCACATCCTGATCTTCACAGCATAAACTTCAAGTCTTAAAAATCTCCTTGCGTTCTCTTGCAGGCCCTGCCTCCTACCACCATGGCCCTGAGCATCTACTGCACCTCCATCACCGTCTTCTTCGTCCTCATCAAGCTGGCCAACCACCGGCTGCACCTGATGTTCGACGAGGGCGAGGCGGTGGTCCGCAGCAGCCTCTCGGACCTCAGCAAGGCCCAGGAGAAGAAGAGCAACGCCTCGGACTCCTGCCAGCCGGCGAGCATCAGGTATGAGTGGGGAGGTCAGTCGGAAATCGTAGAAAAACACAGGATTCCTGTTCAGCGATCCGGCCTTTCTATCGCCTCTGTGGCTGAAGCTTCAGGTCTGCCCAGATGATCAATGTGGAACCTACACCAGGAGGTTCAATCTCAGATGATGCGCAAAAATATACGTTTAGCCCTTAATTCTCAGTTTGCGTTTATTTATTTTTTCTCAGCACTGTCTATCTTTCAAATCAAATTGGCTTCATAATCGAGTGTCTAAGAGTGGAATACACACTCCCTCACTTTGTCTCAAGAGCCTCAGCGTCGCTTTGGCGAATGTGTGAACTAATTTCAGTGATTTTCAGTCAGCCTGTCTTGCTGAGACGTGCGTTCTCTGAGCAGAGCCTTATAAGAGGAAATCCATCAGTTCTTCCACTCCTTCTTCTTCTTCTCCTTCTCTATATGATGCATTGAGATGAGATGAAACGCAAATAGCTTCAGCCTCAGCATTGATTTGTCCGTTTTAGCATTCGCATGATTTTCTCTAAAAGCGGAGCAGTGATTTATGAACTTCCACCCGAGTCCTTACTGTCTCGCTTCTTCCCGATTTCCCCGAGCAGAAAGAGCAGCACGCTCCCCGACAGCGTCGCTATGACAACTCTGGCCCTCAAACGTCCCAGCCCGGTGATCCAGGTGACGCTGAAGCAGACGGAGACCGACCCGGGACTAATCGGGGTGGTAAGATAGACTGCACATGGGTGAAGTCACCGCTGTGTTGACCTTTTTATTACAACCTTGACTTGTTGTTTGTGAACTGTTCTCCGTACAGGACTGCTCAAAGTCAGACGAGAGGAAATCTGCAGAAGGTAGCGGCCATCTTTCTTTAGGTTTGAACACACAGATCTGCAACACTTACAGGAATTAAAGTCAAACATAAAATATACTGTGATGAATTTTTTGGGGCCCCCGGTGTGGAAAGTGATGTGAAAAAATCTTAAAGTAATATTTGATTGAATTAGCATGATCTTGCAATAAAAATGAACAAAAAAGCACTTAGTTTTGGCCGAGGGATGATCTTTGACTATCGAAATCCATGACAAGTATTAACCCTGTTCCCTCCACATCATCACAAAGGTCCCTAACTTTGCTTCAAAGTGTGCATGCCATGCTATCCAGCCTTTCTCCTTCTTGCCTAACGCGTTGGGTGGCTCCACAGACGAAGCGGCTTCACAACTTCCTTTTCTGCAAAACACATCACAGTCGTAAATTATCCTCAGACAAACACAGAAAAGCTGTCCAGTTATCTTGCCAGCCGGCCCAGCTGACTGCTTCCAGTAAATTTATGACCTAATGCACCGGCAATTAGACAGAGCCCAGTCAGCTGGTTGACAAAAAACAAAAAAAAAAAAAGAAAATTAAAAACAACTCTGGCGCATTGCATCAGATGGCCACGTGTTTGAAGAAAATATTTTGTTTCTGCTACCAATATCATTCATCCTACCTTCAAATCTGTGTTTCCTGGAAGATTTATGTGTATGGGAAGTATTGCTTTACCCGAGGATGGGTTTATAAACACCAGAATAAATAGCTTTGGAACTGAAGGACATCCGGTGGGTTGTAACTAAATCTACACCAAGTTTTCAGCTTAATAATATTGAGCAGGCCTGACAATTTAAAGGAGCCCAGAGAGGATGAACTGTTAGGAATCTCCTGAAGTGCAGAGCTGTGTAACGCAGACTGCTCTCTCTCACACATTGCTACTGCTTCTGGAGCAAATATCAATAATTACTGATCGATCGAGACAGAAAGGCTTTCTATGGCTACTTTCTGGTTATTATAAATGAATAAATATGAGAGAATAAATGAACAAATGATGGTAAGTTGTTTCATTTCCCTTAAAATGTCAAGTTGAACTCAGCTATTTTTTTTATTTAAGAATAATCTTATAGAATAAAATGAATATGGTCCAAAAATAACATAAACTGTGAAAAAAATGGAAAATAAGATGTTGAGTTATGATTTCTCTCTTAAAAAAGGACAGAAGATGCTTTTGTATGCTCTGTTATTTTTGGGAAGTTTTTGACAAATTCCTGTCTTATGTTGGCAGTTTAATCTTCAATCCATCTTGAAAGTTAAAAAAAAAGTTTTTGTTGTCTTTTTATAGCTCTTAAAGATAAATCAGAGCCTCTCAACAATTATGTGAATAACTGTAGGATTACGGAGTGCTGCTCAAGTTTAAGTAGGGCTTGTTTTCTGTTCAGGCCGTGGCGACGCTGCTGCGGCAGAGCAAGCCGTGGGGGAAGACCCTCGGTCGGACGCTGAACTGTCCCCCGACGATTTCTCCAGCCCCAATCCGGATCAGAACGCCCCGCTGCTGCAGGCCCAGCAGAGGTCCCCGTCACGATCCGCAAGGGAGGAAGCGGAGCTCACCGAAAATGGAGCTGCTGCGGAAGAAGGAGGGGACCTTCAGAAATCTTCGACGGGAAGTCGGTCAGGAGAGGAAACGACTCCGGAGAGAAACTTAAAGCAGGACAGAAGGGAGCAAAGGGAGGATGATGAGGCTGCAGACAGGGAGACGGTGGATGAAGGTTTGCCGCCTTCAAAGGGAAGTGAAGATGAGAGCGAGGAAGGCAGCGAGGGCCTGAAAGAGAACTCGGATGCCAATAACAACTCACTGGGGACTCCGAAGGATGACCAGGGCAAGTCCATAGACATTGCAGAGTCTCCTCCACAGGTGAGCTCTGCATGTTGTCATATTAAGGATTTTTGATGTGGGGGGAAAAGAAAAGAAAAATGTCATTATTCACGTTCCCCCTGCTTTCCTGTTCTGCTCTCTAGGCTGAGCTGGAAGAGGAGGAGGCGTACTGCTCTGACGAGATCGAGGTGGTTCTGGTTGATAACTCCAGCCCTGGTCCAGGGTCGGCCCATCTGGACGACAGCGACACGGTGAAGATCATCATCACCATGAGCTGCGACCCCCAGACGGCCGCTCAGCTGGAGGAGAGCGTCAAGCAGAGCCTGCTGGAGAACGCTCAGGTACGACGCAGGCAGCGCTGTCGCCTAGCAACAAGAAGACCCCGGGTTTGAATCCTGGCATGTCCGTCCCGCGCATGCATCAGTTCTCTCTATAAGGCTTTCGATGTTACACACTGTAAATGTTGGTGTGTTACCATTTTTTACCAGAAATTTTATGGATTTATTTTTTCTTTTTTTACAGTGTGGCTATTCCACCTTCCTGTTAGTTTCACAGTTTTTTTTATATAGTTAGTGCACCAGGCAAATCTCTAAGTCATAGATTTAATAAAGTATGTTAGCGAACTTATCACTCTGATTCTGAATTGACCAATGGATCCTTTTAATACTGAGCCATGAGATGATATTTGAAAGCACCTGAATATGACTCAACTTAAATGGTACACCTGGCCAAACCAAAACCAGAATATTACAACATTTTAATGCACTTTGCTATGAATGTAAATGTGCGTTTGTGAGTGCGAATGGTTAAAATGATTGCATAAGTTCAGTCAATTTCCATTAGACATGTCCCTGTTTGTGCCCTGCAAGGCTCAGAAGGATGCGGGAGAATGTCACATCAAGATCCCTGTCATCACCTTCGACTCCCCCGAGGAGGACAAGGAGGGAGAGGAGGCGACGGGCTCAGAGGACGAGCCCACACCCAGACAGCCGCAGCAGGTCACGAGTCAAAGCGAAGAGTTTCACCTATGCAGAGAGACGATGAGTTCGGAGTCCAACACGCTGGAGTGCCCGGACCTGGAGCAGGAGCAAGCCGGGCTGCTGATGAATGAAGACGGCACGCCCAGCCCGCAGCTGACCAACGACAACAGCTCGTCTGGCGTCGACGTCCGCTCCCACCCAGACGACACGGACCCTCTGGAGCCGATCGCGGACTCACAGGGGTTCCTGCGTCTGCCTGCGACGGTGGGCCGCTACGGGCCGGGAGGAAGGACCCACATCCGAGGTCTGAGCATGGACAGCGGGAAAGACGCCGTCCTCCTTTCGGACCGTTCACAAAATACAGTATGTGAAATTATCTCTTCTGTCTACGCCATCCATCTGTGAAATAAACTCAAACCTGCTTTGCCTTTCACCAGACCACGATGACCAGCTCCAAATCCGATCTGGAGGCAAAGGAAGGCCAGATTCCCAATGAGTCCAACTTCTTGGAGTTTGTTTCCTTGCTAGGTTCCCTCAGTCTGAGAGGAGGGAGCGCACAGGAAGAGGAGGAGAAGAAGAGCAAACAGAAAGTGGAACCTGAAGAAGAAGAAGGTTAAACCACCAAACCAAAGACAGAGCTTGCATGTTATACTGTCAGCTATAACCCATTAGTGCTTGCAGCAGAAAAGAAAAGCAAAATAACAAAAGCAAGTATCTCCTTCTCTTCTGTATTCAGAGAATCAGAGTGTAGCTCTAGGCCCGGATCCAGCAACAACAGACACCAGCGCTGACAACAAATCAGAGCGACCCAAACCACCCACCAGTCTCCCAACGAACCCACCGCAAGCTATAAAACCCACGCACATCCCCATCGTCTCTCCTGACAGGTAGGCGTGCTCGTGAAGTTAGCAAAAAATACCAGTCGGATTCACACAAAGAGCTTTGTTTTTCCTCTCGTAGTCCGCAGACGGACAGAGAGAAGGATCCGGACTACGACTCCCTCCCATCTCAAACCTCCCAGTCTGAGAGCTCAATGCTGCAGGTCATCTGCAGACCTGAAGCCACCAGTAAAGAAGAGGCCTACACCTTCCACACTGTGCACAGTAAGAACCGGACAGTGTTTTCATCTGTAAAACTGACATCCGTGCATTCAGTGTGTTTTACATCTAATTGCCGGCTTCAGAAAGCAGACGGATTAAATAGCATTTTCCAACGTGTTCAGCCGAATGACTCACCACTGATCTCACATCTGGACAGGAAGACGTCCGGACGATCTGAACGTGTCTGTGTTTGTGTGATCAGGAGACAGACCTCGGAAGCTGTATGCAGAGAGAGCCCTCAACCTGCCGCTGGGAGCAGAGCTCATTACAGGCAACATGTGGTACGCAGGCCGCCGATTCCCCTCCATGCACCAAGCTCTCCTCACCGTTTTTTCCTTTGCTGACGCAAGTTTCCCTCGTTGTTTTGACGCATTTCCACCTGGTTTTCCTGAAGTCGTCTTGAGACGTTTAGCTTTTCATCTTTTCCAACCTTCTACACCTCGCAGTATTTGTACCATTCAAACTTTGTTGTGCCACAGCCACAAAATTCAGTGTGTTCAATTGGGATTTTATGTGATGGACCAACATTGTGCATTTATTGAGTCCAATATTGTTGCCTATTGTTCTGTTCAAAATGGCTGAGGCTTAGATGTCATTTTTAAAGTCTTGCTAACGGATAAATAATTTACTTCAGGTCTGGACTTAGTTCTCAGCCATTGGGATTCAACCTTTTTGCCACCCAGGCCAAAATTGTCAAGTTCAGAGAACTCATTGCCCACAGAACCATATCTTTTTTCTTTAAAAAAAAAAAATAAAGACAAAAAATTATGTATTTTTTAATCTGCTCAATAATAAACTAAACAGAATATTTCACTGAAATGAAAAACGATAAATTTAAAAGTAAAAAAAAAAACGAAAAGAAATTTGAATCACACCCACAGACCACACAAAATCATTCCAAGGGCTCCGAATGGCCCAGGCGCCACATTTTGGACACATTGTAGATGTGAATGAATGAAGTTTTTTTTTTTTACCTGTTGGAAAGTGAGCCTCAGTTTCATATCTTTTACACTCTACAACATCCCCACAGCTTGATGCTGCCACCACCATGCTTAACAGTAGGGATGGTGTGTTCAAGGTGATATCCAGTGTGGACTTTTCTCCACTCGTAGTGTTTGGTTTGTGGCCCAAAAGTTATGTTCTGGTCTCCTGTGATCTGAGTGCTTTCTTCCACGTGTCTGCTGCATGGCTCTCTGTAACGGTCTTTACATGTTACTATGGTTACACTATGATCTGTTTGTTCTTCAGCGACCTGCTGTCGACTTCGTCCAACTCGGAGTGTCAGGACGGCGCAGCGGGCGCTCTCACCGACTGCCCCTTCCAGCGACGCATCATTCCTGCTCACAGGCTGCGGCCACGGAGGACGCACCCGGAGATCTTTCCGGTCTTCATCTTCTTCTTCAATTACTAACTAAAACTATAGGAAAATAAAAAGTATCTAACAGTGCTATTGCTGTTATTTTATCTACTCACTTTCCTCCTTTTACAAAGTGATTAACTGATGTGTCCTTTTTCTTTGCGCTGTTCTTTCTTTCTTTGGCTGTCTTCTTCTTTGCGGCTAACTTTCCTTACTTTCTTTACTTCCTTGTGTCCTTCCCTCTGTTTTTTTCAGTTTTATTTTCCTTTTTTGTGTCCTTCTTTCTTTCCTTCTTCCCGAGAAGTTGAGTCTAGAATTGTCTGTAATGTTTATCTACTTGTAAACATTTTCTGGCTGCTCTGCCGATCCTAAGTATTTTCACTAAATGAAGAACAAACATGTTGCATCCACACTCTAGAACATTGTGACACTTTCTGTTGTTCCTCATTAAAAGATAACCAGGATCTGAATATGTCCATGCTTATGATTTTTTTGTGTGGCAGGAGGAAGACTCCTTGGATGAATCTTCGGAGACGTCCACGCAGGAGAAGCCGACTAGAAAGGTTTATTACAAACTCCAGCTGTTTCCCGGGAAATGGGTCAGTGTTCTGTACGATCGTCTGACCCTGGTCGCGCTTTTGGACAGGTAACTCCCAAAACATAACACACGCTTTAAACATAACACATTCCTACTTCGACTCTACAGGCTACAGTGTTTGTGCTTTAATCTGTTTTGGTCAGTTGTGACAATCGGCGCCACTGCTGTGACCCGTCCCTCTTCCTTTCCATGTGCTGTTTTCCGAAAGAAACCAGGATTTTCTGGAGAATGTCGCAGCGGTCTTCATGGCCTTCCTGGTTTCCTTTTTGGGTTTTGTGCTTCTCAACCACGGATGCTTCAAGGACTTCTGGGTCTTCCAGTTCTGCCTGGTCATCGCTAGCTGCCAGTACTCCTTGCTGAAGGTAAACAGGACTCTAAGGTGGAGGTGTGTCAGCCTACAGAGCAGGTTTGTGATTGTACTGCATGTGCAATATTGCATTAGAGTTTTAATAATGCATTTTAACTATACTTTATTCAGGATTGAATGATTGTACCACAAGTAAACTGAGGGATTTTTAAAAGCAAAAACTGTCTGATCTGAATTCTTAGTAGATTCTTTCTCATTGAAATTAATTCAGTCAGACCTGGAAATATTATTCAGCAAACCTCAAATACATGGTATCAAGTTTTTTTTGTTGTCGTTTTGTTTTTGGGTCAATATTTTGTGCAGATAGACATCTACCATTTAGCATGTCTTTATATCACTTGTGGGATACCACAGGGGTCAGCCTTGGGAACTGATCTATTTGTTGTGTGTAATTTTTCTTTTGCTTCCTTGAAGAATTTGTTAAATTTTTTCTGTAGTTTGGACAAAATTAATAAATTTACATTATTTTTTGACATAAATAAATCTTATTAAAATTATACAGTGTGTGGTGTCACATTTTGAAAACTTACACAGAGGCTTAACTTGAACCCAGGTGCAGACAAGAGGAAGGAAATGAGCTAGCTGCTTTGCTCTGATGTTACTATTACAACCATTGTATTTGTATGCTTTTCATTAGCTGCTGCTTTTTGCTGTCTTTGGAATTTCATTCATTGTTTTGTATGTTTATAATCAGTAAGCTCTAACTCTTAGACCTGACCTTTGATTGACCCCGCGAGGCGTTCTGTCTGAGCTGAAGTCCAGTTTGTTTGTTCTTCCAGAGCGTCCAGCCAGATGCTGCGTCACCAACACATGTGAGTCTGTTGTTTCTTTCTGAAATATTACAAAACAAAATAAGAGAGAAGAGTATAAAACCCTAGAAACACGTAAACACCCTGCATGTTGCTCTCGGTTTACTTTTTCTGACTTAGATATTTGACACCACAATAAAAAAATAAATTGTATTTCAAGGTACTGAATTTATATTTACTGAAGACGACTTCCTTCTGGTTTCAGGTCCTGTTCTATCAAAGCAAATGTAAAAAAAAAAAAAAAACAAGGGCTTAGCAATGAGTAAACATCCTTCCTGTTTGATATGTGTTACTGTGTGTTTGTTTGTAATACCTTGTGGGGACCATTTTCCTGACACATGCTACGTTGTGAGGACCCACTGTGGAGACCGAAGCCTGGTCCCCACAAGGGGACACACTGTTTTTGGGTCAGGGGTCAGATTTAGGACTAAGGTGTGAATTGAGTTTTGGTTAGGGTTAGGTATGTAATGGTTAGTTAGGATAAGGGTGAGGTTTAGGCTGTAGAAATGAATGGAAGTCAATGGAAAGTCCCTACAAACATAGCTACAGAAACATTCGTGTGTGTGTTCAGGGTCACAACCAGCTGGTGGCCTACAGTCGAGCAGCCTACTTCTGTATTTTCTGCGCTCTGATTTGGCTGCTGGAGCAGCTGCTGAGGAGGAAGGACCTGCCGGTCTCCACTCTGTACGGAGTCACCATCATCTGCTACGACGTGCTGAGCTTCGTTCGGGACGTTCTAGTTGGTAAAAGGCAGAACATAAGCGTACTGTAGTTTTATTTGCTTCTCCGTGTTGTCAAAGTCATTTCCTGTTTTAAAAAAAGAAAGGTTTTTATTTCTGGGAATTACTAAGAAATGTTTGTTTTGCGCGTGAACCAGGTTTTACCTACTGCTTCCCGTTCGCCTTCCTGGTGGGCCTTTTCCCTCAGATCAACACCTTTACCATTTACCTGCTGGAGCAGATCGACATGCACCTCTTTGGAGGAACGGGTCAGTAATGGTGATGAATGAACATCTCAGAGTTGACCTTTAAAGCATGTTTTGCCACATTCTGTTGTATGTTGAAGATATTACGTCACAAATCCCGGCTGCATCAATTTAATCAAACCTATGAGAGTGTGAGTGTGTATCCCGACAGTGACCTCGTATCATCATCAGATTATAATTCTCATGTCAATAATCCCAGATTCATGCAGAAAAACCCCTTTACGTAACAATATATGAAAATAGAGCAACTACTACTGAAACTTTGATGATTCCTCCCCCTTGGTGCTCACCGCCCAGCATGCTTTATTACACATTGCTAATATTAAAGGAGGGTGATTAATAATAACATTATAGAGCACAGGTGAATACAATACTCTCTGCTCAAAGTACAAAAATATTTTTAAAAGAATCAAGAAGAAAAAGAAGCCTTAAACACGCATGCTTTGACAAGTACTAAATCCACATTGTTTATGTGTTAGCCTGAAGACTAGCCTCAAATCCGGGTTTAATATGGGTCATCACCAAGTGTGCATGTGGGTTTGAAGTAGGTCAAAGACTATGTGGGTCAAACAAGTAAATATGTTGCTCTCTGGTCCCTGTAACCCATTGCTCATCTTTGTATAAGCAACGATTGCATCTTATTTGAAAATCTCAAAGAAAGAATTAAGACGGGATATTACCTGACAGGTGTCGACCTGCTTGTTTCCTCGGCTGCTGGTTCTAGCGGCTGCTGTGTGTTTTTCACCACATTCTCCATGTCGTTTGTGTGCCTCAGCCGCCACGAGTCTCATCTCTGCGATCTACAGCATCCTCCGCAGTCTGGTCGCTCTGTCTCTGCTGTACGGTTTCTGCTTCGGAGCGCTCAAGGTAAGTCATTTAAAGGGGTGGTATTACGTAAAATCAACCTTTTTGGAGATTTATGTCACGTTACAATGTTATTCCCTCATCAAAAACATACATGAGAGAGTTGCTTGATTCTTTCATGCATGTTTAAGAAATCCTTTAATCTCCTGTGGCAACCAGTCAGCTGTGCAAGACGCCTGGTTGGACCTAGGACCGCCTTCAAGGTGGACCATCGCCTTCTCGAAGATGCAGTTTCCAAGCTTCCGAGCGTTCTGTTCAACTCCTTCAGACTAGCCATCAGAAATTAGCAAACACTTAGCGGAACTGAGCTCATTGTAGGAGCTACTTTTCAAATAAACGCTGGTAAAACCTTTAAAGGGTTAATAGAGGAGCGATGTTCTGATGACTTCCTGAAGGCAGAGCTTCAGAAAGAGCAGGAGTATTTAAAGAAATAGAGCCCCAATTTCAAGGCGTTAAATTACAAAGTCATAAAATTGTTTTAAGTCACATAAGATATAGCATTTTTATAACAACTGAAGGTAACAATCACTTGATTGAGCTGTAAGATGACATTATTTAGCTGGAAAACGCGTAATACAGACCCTTTAAATAGAAAGTGAGCTCAGGCCTGATTTAGTCTGCATGTTTTCCTTAAATATTAAATTTAATCTGAGTTAGATGTCATTTAGAAAATAGATGGGCGACATGTGGTCCAAACCAGATTGCAACTAGAGGGCAAAAAAATCTTAGTTGTTGAAAAAAATATGGAATAAAGACAGGAGTGAGTGTGTATTTGTGTGTGTCCATAGGAGCCTTGGGACGAACAACACACCCCGGCCCTGTTCTCTGGTTTCTGTGGCCTTTTGGTTGTGTTTTCCTATCACCTCAGCCGGCAGAGCAGCGACCCCTCTGTGCTGCTGTGAGTATCTGTGTGTGAAGCAGGTTTTAACTAGAAGCGTCAGAATAAAGTAGGATGAATACATGTGCATTTTATTCCTATATCACTTATACGATCATATTATTTTCCTATTTTGCGCTACTTTGTAAATACCCCAAAGACTTTGGTTGTAATGTGACCAAACGTGATCGAGTTGTACGGGAGTGAGCGCTCTTGTTTTTATTTTTAGATCGCTCATCAAGTCCAAATTAATGCCCGCACTGGTGGAGAGTGAAGAAGAAGAGGAGGAAGAAAATGCAGACATCAAAGACCCGCTGCCCGAGAAGCTGCAGAGCTCCATGGTAACCACGGAGCGACACGCGCGGTGGTTTAGGTGTTTGGGTTTATCACCCGGCCACTGGACCCACTGACACACTAATCCAACGGTACCGGCTCACAGTAGCTACAATCAGACAACCGGTGCACATAATCCCAGAGCGTAAAGCAGTTGATTAGTGCAGGTGATTAATCTGCGACACAAACAACAATTACGGCGTTATCAGGGATTGGGAAGCACTTCACTTTCCTCCGCTGAGAAATGGGAAGCTAATCACAAACAGACAGAAATAACCCCACTGTATGAGCGTGAAATATTCTAGAGGATTATGGGTAATTGGAGCCTCCTTTTTTTAAATATATCTTTTAAATCCGCAGAAGGAGATTCTGTTATCGGATTTGGTGGTTTGCTCCGTCGCCTACATCCTAACCTTTGCTATTACGGCGAGCACCGTGTTCCTCTCTCTCAAGGTCAGCTTCGCACTTGATTTATGCTTTAATATTTTATTATTCTGCATATTTTATTTTTTCTTTTTACCCTTCCTGACGAGGTTTCCTCTCCTCCAACTGACTCGCAGCCCTTTGTGACCATCGTGCTGTACGCCCTGGCGGGGACGGTGGGGTTCGTGACCCACTACCTGATTCCTCAGCTCCGGAAGCACCACCCCTGGTTGTGGATCTCTCATCCGGTTCTGAAGACCAAAGAGTACTACCAGTTTGAGCCCAGAGGTTTGTGTCGTTTCGGGCTTTGAATTAATTTACTTGAACTGTTTTAATTTCCGGGAGGGACTCAGAGTAGAGCCGCTGCTCCTTCACGTCGAGAGGAGCCAGTTGAGGTGGCTCGGTGCATCTGGTCAGGATGCCTCCTGGACGCCTCCCTGGTGAGGTGTTCCGGGCACGTCCCACCGGGAGGAGGCCCCGGG
>CAEGAG010087306.1:0-18373 GCA_903067065.1 Brachyrhaphis terrabensis | reverse complement strand
ATTTCTTAATATTGATGAAAAAGTACTTGGTAGATTATTTCTCTGCTAATGGAACAACACATTTTTCATCAATATTAAGAAATTATTGACTTAAAACAAGCTGAAAAGTGACCTGTAAACCAGTGTACCAAGATATTTGCTTTAGAAACAAAACCAAAAATACTTTGTAAGATTTTTTTTTTTTTGCAGTGTTCGGCTCTGAGATTTACCAACAAATATAGGAAAAAAGGGAAAAAAATACTAGCTTTATGAATATACATCAGGCTGTTTGTACTAATGAACACAAAAACGTCCTGCATAGTTCAGTTCAAGGTTCTACATCAATTTAAATTGCAACCCCCGATATTTGTTTCCAGCTGGAAAGCTTTGAAAACTCAACAATCGACACTCGCAGACTGCCTTCATGAAACAAAAAGAAGTAAAATGTGACATCAGATCTGATCTCTGTCCATACTAGCATGGCCAGCAATAAATATTATATGAGCTTTTAGCATTGGCACCGCCGGACACAGGAACTAGCCACCCATGGCCTTGTGCTGGTAAGAGCGTCTGGAATCTGGGGCTAATGTTGCTAATTGGTCACAAGCAGCAAGAAACATGAGTACACCTTACACCACAGTTAATAGGATGAACAGGTTTTTCAAATAGTTTTTTTGTTTGACTCAGTGCTGTGTGAAAGCAAACCCCATCAGCTGAAAATGTAACAAATGTTGCAGATTTTGTCCCCAATCAAATGGAGTCTTCCAGACTGTCAGGTGTTTCTGAACTTCTTTCTCTCTCCACTTCACTTTACAGTGAATAATGAGACTTGTAACCAGTTTTCAACAGTTGCCATGATTATATTGTTTTGGTTTGTCATTATTTCACTCATTTAGGGGTGCTTACTTGATTTTTTTTGTCTAAACTCCTGCAGATTCTTGCATAAATGAAAACCAAATATGTAGGTACGTTCCTGCTGGATTTAAAAAGAAAAATTAATAAAAATAAAGGAAAGTTGAGTTTGTATTTGTTGCAAAAATGATTGAACATTGACAAAATCTACTAGTTCCGCTGGCAGATTATTTCACTTATAACATGGGAAAATTGTTTTCTTATAAGTGAAATAATCTTCCAGTGGAAACATAATTTACATAAATTAATGTAAAGGAATTATTTTCTTATTTCTTGCCGAAAATGTACTTGTAAGCTGGTTCTGTCTTATTTCAAGTGTACTAAGATATTTTAACACAAATACTTGGTAATATTTTGCATTTTTGTAGTCATACTGCATGTTTTTCTCCCTTCAATCATTTTGAGCAACTCATCTGTAAGATGGACACTTTAAAATGTGCTCCATCCTGGGTGCCACCGTCAGGTAGCATCAGTGATTTGATCAATCACGCTGCATTTGCCGTCCGGAGGATAAATCGCTGTGGTAACAGAGTTGACCATGGTGGACAGTAGAAGGGAAAGTCTGACTCATCGCGCTCAATAAAACAAAGAGCAAACAACAAGTGCGTCAGGGACGGATGTTCAGCAGCTATAAATGTCAAAAGCATCATTTCCCAGGGAGCTGGGAGGTCAGATCACAGCACAGTGCGCTATGGCAAAAAATACGCTACAGTCGGCTGAGCTCATCAGTTTCCATGGCTGGAAAAAAATCCCTGCTTTTGATTTAGGATGAACTGGTTTCCAATTTATTCTCAAACAGCCTGCAGACACCGACGTTCAGCTGATGAGGAGGGATTAACAGCTGAAATATTACCTGGGAGGTGACATCACAGAGTCCGTTCACAGGGGTGGCTGTTCAGCAGCTTTCTCTCGGATTTACCAGAGTGGGTTTCCCCACTTGTGAATTCTTGTGAATGTTTTACACTCTCTGTCAGATCCAGGAGAAGACAAGCATTCATGATTCATTGAGAGGTGGAAATGGGCAGGTGTAACAATCTGACAGCATGTGATTAAACACAATTGATCACTATTCTTAAGCTTGAAATGTAAATGTGCAAATACTACAATAAAATATAGTTTCAAAAAATGTTTAAGAAAATATTTTATTGTCTCAAAGCAAAGATGTCTGAAGAGTCTCAGTTTTCCAGGTTTAAAAGAAGTCATTTTGTTTTCAACGCTAACTTAGAAATGTTAATAAACTGGTTGTGTTTCAGTGGTAGGATAATTGTAATATGTACAAACTCCATTGTTTTATCCAAACTCCCATCACACTCCATAATTTCTGTTTTGTAAAAATTTGGTTCAATTTCTCAGTCTTCCTCTCTACAGGTACAATTCTACAAAGTTGAGTGAGCCAAATTTCCTCCGCAGCATTGTAAAACATTGATTGCAAGCACTTAAAGGCCATTAAGTGATTCAACTATAATTTGAAAACTACATTTTTTATAGTCTACTTTGTCAAATATTAGAATTTGTCTGATGATCTGAAACAGTTCAATGTGACGAAAGCAAAAATAAAGAAATCTGCAATGGTGGAAACATCTTTTCACAAAAAAATATCAAGAAGGTCAGGTTATTTGGAAAAATATACCCATATATATATAGAAATAAGGGATGACTCAAGACTATTCAACACAGCTGCATATGATTATTTTATAAAAGATTTAACTGAGATATATGATTAGGAAGAACAACAACAACATAAAAAACAACTGTAGATTATCTTTATAAGAATCTGCAGACAGACTTTTCCAAGAAAAAAATCAATTGTTTCTGGAATTTCTTATTCATAGCAGCCCACAGTTAAAACCTCAACTTCAAGTTTCTATATCTGAGAAATCTCTACTTCTAATGATGCACAAAAGTTCAGCATTTCCTGAAAGCAGCTGAAGAATCAGTCAGTGGGAGGTTGGTGCCAGTGGGTGCAAAAAAACCCAAAAAAACATCCCTCAGACAGTTTAGGCTTATGAGGGGAAACTGAATTGAGTGGCAATATGTGAAAAGAGTGAAAACAAAGCAATTTCCAATTTCCAGAAGCTGTTAGATGTTTAATTAAAAGGAAACATGTTTTTCTTCTGGTTTCTGTTTTGGTGTTTCATTTGCTGTTAGTTAACTGTAAAGCTTTGCTGCAGTTCTGAAAGTAATCCAGAAGACTTTCAGACTAAAAATAAAATAATAATAATAATAATAATAATAATAATAAAAAATTCACTGTGTAAACTGATTCATTTCTCTCCACCTGTTTTCTAGATTTAACTCATTTAAAGTTTGAGATCTGCTGGATGGAGGAGAAAGTTTCCTTTTTGTTTCTTATATCAAACCTTGAAAAATTAGATTACGCTCAGATTGGATGAAGCACAAAAGCAAAACAATGTGTTATTATGTGTAAGACTTCTGCCTTTATTTGATTCTCAGAATGCAGATAAGATGCAGAACTGAATCATTTGCTTATGTATACATGTAAATTTTGTGTTTGTTTTCTCTCTGTGGGTAATTCTAGCTTTGAGTAAAGCAAAAATGCTTTTTCCTTCCTGTCTAAATTGCTTTTGAAAACTTAAAAAAGAGAAGAACTTGTTGACCTAACTACCTGTTACTGTTTGATAGAAAACAAGCAGCATAATGCTTACTGCAACTCCTGGTTACAATATCAAAACTGAAAGTTTCTCTATTGTTACAAGGGCATTTAGACATTTTGAATACACTGAATAAAACTCACCATTAATGTGAGTTTTATTCAGTGTGGATAAGAGACATAATTCATTTTATTATTTCGTATGGTACTTTAGTTATTGTCTGGGAACTTTTAATTAATAATCTCTACTAAGAATAAATATGATCTGACACAGAGGTCCATTTGTTGTCCTTGCAGCAAGAAGGTCCCAGGTGTCTTTCTGCATGGAGTTTGCATATTTTCTCTGTGAATGTGCGGATTCTTTCTGAGTACTTTGACTTCCTCAAACAACCAAAAAATTTAAAAAATGGCCGGGTTAATTTGTCTCTCTAAAGTGTCTTCAGGTGCATTTGTCCTGAGCTATTTTTCATGGACTGTGTTGCATATGTGGGATGGGAGAAAAACAAGCAGCAAAGGAAACTGCTTTGTGTTTTCCCTGAAAGAAAACAACAAAAACACAACCATTAATCACTAAAACACGTCAGAAGAAATAATTTTCTGACGTGCTGAAGAGGAGGTTCTAATGTGTGGCTAAAGAGGATTAGGAATAGAAAATGTGCTGATCCATAGTATTTCTACTGTATTCTTTGGATGGCTCAGTTGGAGCACAAAATGAATGGAATCCAAAGGTTTATTCTTCTTCCTTACAAAGGATGCCAATAAGTATGACTCCCTGTTTGTGTATTACTCAGAGGAAATCCCTCCAGAGCTGCTGATTCTCTCTTGGTTTTGGTAGATAGAGGGAGCTCCTCTCCTGTAGTTAGCTTCACTCTGATTGGGTGACTAACAGCTTGAAGATGAGAATCATTCCAGAACTATTTATTTTTGCACTACTGATTGTTCTCCTCTGATGAGTCAAATGCAGCATAAGTGTTGGAAAGCAATTATTTGAAGGCTTTAAGAAAGCCATTTTTTCATTTTTTTTGTTGAACTTGTAATGACAGGAGATTGAAGGACAAACCTCAGCTCTTTTCTCTTCTTAACCAGCTTTTTATTTGATCTGAGGACGACTCAAATGAATTCTCTGCGCACTGACCGGCCATCTGCTCTAACCTTGTTCCATCGACCATAAACAAGCCGGCTCCATCAGTGAAAAAAAAAAAGTCCTGGCCAAATATTTGCCGCTCTGCGACCCCATTTGGTCGAGCGTGTTCTCTGTTTGCATTTCAATGACCCACGGTCAGTGTCAGAACGGAGGCACGTGTGTCCCTGACGAGCTTTCCCCTGATAAGACGCCGGCAGAGGAGAAAAGGCAGCAGAGGGGCCTTGTGTGGATGGGAGTGGGGTGAAGGATGGAGCAAACACAGACACACTGCTGGTTCACACATGAGCTCTGGCTTCAGTATCTCCACACATCACACAGCTCAACCGGCTCCCTGATAGCAGCTGATAGTTTCCTTTTTGTTTTCCGTTTTCTAACAGTTCATAAAGTAACCCCACTGAGGTGGAAGAGATTGTTATTCATTGGCTTATTATCTGAACTCCATTTAGTGCACCTCCCACTGCTCAGTGGAGCATACAGCAGTATCTTAAATCCCCAAGCCTCTTAATTACAGCTCATGCAAATCACAGATCACATTTTTTGTGAAAGAGAAAGTGAGAAAGCGGCTCTCGGTTTGTGTGTGCACCTTTTTTTTTTCTCTTTTTTTCCGCAGATATGAAATTAGCTGAGGAGGATGGGATTGTGCGTGGATTAGGCAGAGAGATTTCACCAAACGTGGACTTCCTACGTGTAATTCATTCTGTCGTCCTTGAAATTGCTACTGTGAGAAATTCAGCATCTGCAGTGCACACCCCTCACCACCACACCATTATCACCACTCCCATGTTTGTGTGAAGCCTGAGTGCATGAAAGCCGCTACTGGTGCCGCTGGTGTGGGGTTTTGTGAAATTTTTACCACTCCTAAAAAATTGAAGTCTTTGTGGGAATGTTTGATGTCTAAGACAGTTTGATGCCTCCCTCTGTGAACCGCTGATCTGCTGGAAGTGCGGGTTTCCATAGCATCACAAAAATGCTCCCTGCACTCTGTTTTAAAATAAAGAAATAGGGTATCCTGACAGGAAGCCAGTTCTTAGGTTTTAATCTTTTTGGCTATTTCTCCTGGAAGTCTTTCAAAGGTGTGCTCTGAGGACGGAGTGGCCATGAACACATCCAGTATCGTCAGGAATTCAATAAATTAAATCTGATGCGGCTTGTTTGTTAGATTGAAAGAACCTTTTTAAAATAACCTTTAAGTGGGTATTAAACATACTTTTCACAAGTGGAAAACCATAATAATTAACAGAAATAAAGGCTTGAATACAGTAGTTTGTGTGTAATTAAACTAAAAGCTTTCCCTTACGGTTGCAGGGTGTCATTGTTGGTAAACGTATCACTTTGCAATAAGAAAGTCCTGGGTTCAAATCCTGGCTGGGGTTAGATGATGGATAGTGGTAGGGTTTATTAAAAAATTATTCTGAATAGGAATCAATTCAAGAAGTTTTTCGTGGAACACAAAATGCTCAATTTAATTTGAAAGACACCTGAAAACACCAAAAGTAAGCATTTGAAAAGCCAAATTTTATTCCGTTTGCATCAATGCATTTTCTAATTTGTTGAATGGATTTGTATTTTCTTAAATGTTTAACACTTTCTAACTAATATCAATGTCAGATAAAGATAACCCATGCAGATGGAAGAAATTCTGTTTTCAAATAATGATGTCCTTTATTAAGGCAAATAAGGTATCTAAATACAAAATACATACCAATAGTCAAACACGGTGGTGGCAGTGTGATGGTCTGGGGCTGCTTCGCTGCTTTAGGACCAGAATGATCTGTGGTTATCAATGTAGCTATGAATTCTGCTCACAATGAAACACATTTAAGGAGAACAATATGTCCTGAATGGCTCAAAAAAGGAGGTTATTTTGGAGTAGTCTAGTCAAAGTCTAGATTTAAATCTAATTGAGATGCTTTGAGATTATGCTAAACAGGTGGTTCATGGTTGAAAACCCTTCACGGTGGCTTAAATAAGGCAATTCTGCAAAGAAAAGTGGGCAAAACTTCCTCCACCGTGATGTTAAAGGTTCAGTGCCAGTTTTCACAAACAGTTATTAGGCTAAGGGGGTAAATACTTTTCATATGGGCCAGCTTGGTTTCTATGACAAGTATTAGGGCCGTAACAAATAAAAAATAAAAGCAGAATATGAAAATAAGGTAACGCCTTCATATTATGAGAATAAAGGCGTGATATTATGGCTATTCTTGTAATTTTATTTAATTTTTTGCTTTCTTAATGTGACTCCTTCATATGTTTCTGTAGCTTGTTTACTTTAGTAAATGAAATCATCAATTAATTACCGCTTTTTGAATTTTCCAACAATTTTTTTTTGTTTTGTATTAAAAAATTTTGATAATCTGAAACATTTAAGTTTGACAAAAAAAGACAAAAACATCCATATACTGGTAAATACTTTTCGCCGCACTCCAGGCGAAAGGTCATGTTTGTCCAAGTATTTTATTTATTTATATCTTTTCCCCTATAGCACCTCGAAGCTGAAGAACAGTTTCTAGTTTCTTCCCAGGGCACAACCTGTATAATAAGACGTGGGCTAGGTGTCTGAACTCTCATACATTTCTTATAAATTCCCTTCAGAGTAGCTGCAGAGGAAAACAAACAGCTGAGTACATTAAAAACACATGAAATATATGAATAATATAAGATACCATTAAACATGATGGTAAAATACCACAGGCAGGACAGATACACGGTTCAGGTGCTCATAAAACTGTAACATGACATCATAAAACATGATTTTACGCTGCAGTTTGCAAGATAAGAACCGTTTTACTCCAGTTAGTGAAATAGGGGTATGGAGTAATGCAATCTGTACGGTTAAAATTATGGCATCAAGTAATTTAACAGGTTTTTACACTTAAAGTGGTCATAAAGTGTCCAGTAGCTGCTACCTATTTTCTGAAACTTAAAGGTCAAAGTCTGAGTTTGTGTGAAATTTATGTTTTGTTTTTTTGTTTTTTGCTGAGGCCCCACAGGACTGATACCAGAGAAATCTGTCAAAGTTCACATAAACCATCACAGAATGTAATGTGTACGGTGAGAGGATTATATCACCAATCACCTGATGCAAGAGGGATTGGGGGTGGGGCTTAGCTCATCATGAACCCCGTCTCCCGAGGTTAAACACTGACAGACGTCATCCTCTGCTCATCAGGGTACTTCTGCACATGCTCAGATGTGCTTGAGTATCAAGACCACTGATGAACCGCCTACAGGTCCAGACCACAGCTCTGGTCTGGACCTGCACATATCCTGTTTTTTCATGTTCGGTTATATCACAGACACAGTCAAAATCAGCGTTCACCCTCTGGCCTGAAAACTGTAAATCTTTCTCTGCTACAAGGGGCCATTCTGGGTCCGGTTTCCCACTTCATAAAAACAGCAAAAATCCTCTCAGTCTGACAGGAGTCAGCCAAAGAGTCACATGATGAAGGGAAGAGGTCAGGAGATGATTTACACGACAAATGGGAGGGAAAAGTCAGAATGATCAGGAAAGCTGCACAGGAAGGTTTCTTCTCTTTACATTCTAAGCAAAAAGTTTTGTTAAAGTTGTGAAAATTTTCCAAGAAGGAAGCAGAAAACTTCCCAAATTTATTATTTTTCTTTTTTTCTTGCTATTTCTTATGCTTCACTTCCAAGAAACATGCAAGTCTAAGAATCAGAGTAAACTAGATGCTTCTAAAATGTGAAGATAATTATAGAAATGCTGGAGAGGACCAAGATACAGCAGGAAAGTGAAAAAGTTTTACATTCTTTCTGAAAACACCTGAGTTTTTTTTAAATTTATTTCTGAGACGACTTTGGGAGTGGTCTAGTCAAAGTTTGAATGTAACATCTCAACATAAGCCTGGCTGGTGTCAGAAGATGTTGCTCTAGTGTTCCTCAAAATACTATCTATTTTCTAAACTATACCACTCCCCGACAGCATAATGCTGCCACCCTTGTACTTTATAGCTGTAATGGCATTTCCTTTTTTTTCCTCTAAATTCAGAAAGTCCAATTATTGTTCCTTCAGACAAAACATGTCTGCAAAAATTCAAATATTAAGATCTTTGTCCCCGTATGCATCTCCAAACCGTGATTTGCCTTTTTATTTTTCGAGTAATGGCTTCTTTCTCTCTGATTGGCCCATGTTGGTATTGGACTCATTTATGACACTGTATTCATTATTAGCTTCAGCCAGCTTCTTCACAAGCTCTGTAAATATTGATTGGGAATTGATACACACTCATCTCAATTTTATGAAAATGATGATAAGTCTGAAATGTAGCAAAAATAAAAATGGTTTAGATTTTTTAATGCGGATAATGTTAGGAAATGCCTTTTTTTCCCCTTGAGTCCTTTCAGTAAAATTCAGCATATTAGGGTAAAGTAATGTTTTATTTTCCTCTTCAGAAAAGGAGAAGATGAACACTGCTTTGGAAGCAAATTTCAACTTTTCTCCAAGCATCAACATCAGCAAGCGTTTTTGTGTTATTTTGAGGAGCAACGAAGCCTTTGTTACAACAAACTGCCAGTTCAGGTTAGTCCTGCAGTCACAGAAACAAATTTTCCACCCAGATTCTTCTGCTTCTGAGTGATTTCCTGCACATTTTTCCTCCTGCAAGCAAAGATAGCTTAAAAAAAAAAAAATTCCAGGTGAAAAAGATCTGCAGTGTGCAATCTCAGCACTTCAGGCCAGGTTAGTCTGAAGGCTGCTCTTTGTGTTTTTGGTTGCAAGCGACTGACTGCTACCTGGGATTACAGCGCTCCATTAGTTAATCACCCTCTAGCTAAATCTGCTAAAGCCTCCATGCAAACAATAGAAAACATCCCATATAATCAAGTAGCGTTTTAAGGTGGCACTCAGAGTGATCACTGCTCCGAGCGTCGCTTAATTCACACCGCCTGTAAATTGGTTTGTCTCTGTTCTGACATCTGCTGAGTTTTATCTCTTGGGATGAAATCTGGCAACCACATGGCATGCTTTTTAAGTGAATTACCCAACACATTCTTCCCTCCCTTCAGGTTTGTGTGATGACTTTATTGTCACTAAAAGGAGTTGCGCTGCTTTGATGTCTGGGTCTGTAACACTCCGCGGGTAGTAAACGTCCAAACAAGGAGGCAGCACGGCGCGGATTAAAGTTTTCCTGATAGCGGTTCTGTATCACTCACCTGCTCTTGACCCTTACTGCTTGATGTACCGTGAGTTCAAAGAAGTGGGTCAGTCTGACTACACTGGATAAAAAAATCAAAGGAAACATCAAAAAAGGGATGAGCAAATCTGTTTTGGTAATGATTAATGATGCTTTTTGATTTAATGACATGTCAAAGAAGACGTCTGCTTGCTCTTTTGTGCACATTTTGTCACACAGGGTAAATAACCAGCTCAAGTTATGTAATTTCTGAATAAACTCATTCATAAAGCTTCTTATTTCCGCTTGCAGGCGTGACTTTACCCCTGATCTTCAGACACAATGGTTCGAAAAGTCACAGGAGTGTTCACGACCTCTTCTCAGTCCCCCTACTGCTGAAAACGCTGGTGAGGTATTCAGGGAATGTGACTTCTAGGCACAGATCAAAAAGGATTGAACATTAACTGAGTTGAACTCTTCAGCCCTCTGGTGTTGCTCACAGGGTTTGCCTCTGAAGTTCAAAGGTCCGGCAGGACCTGGGCGTCAGCAACAGCTTCGCCATACGGAGCGCTCACCCCTGAACACTCGTCCTTCTCCTTTCTTCCTTTGGTTCTCGTCAAACGTATCGTGACGCCGCCACTCAAAACTCCAAGGCAGCCATTCTCCCGGTTATCTTAGCGTTTCAGTGTTGCGACACGTTGTTTTGCAAGAGCTGCTGGGTTTTACCCAACCTGAGGTGATGACTGTTCTAGATGAACACCGGTAAAAACACTTGCAGCATTCAAAACTTTGGAGACTTTGAGTAAAAACGACAGAGGTGCTTCCAGTATTAAGGAACTGTCAGAACAAAAAAGAAGGCCTACAGATAAATGAGCCAGATTAGAGACCATAAACCAATGCTCTTTGGTCTTCTCAATCTTCCATCCGATTGTTGTAAAACGGGTTAATTTAACTAGAAGGTTCTGATAAACCAACATGAAGTAGTTCATACTAGTAAAGGTATAAACTACTTTACATGGTGTTTATAAATGAAATATGAAAAGCCCCCTTCAGTCTGATACACTTCAATAAAATCCAGCTGTTCTGTGAAGGCCTCAGAGGTATTTAAGGCTACACAGCAAGTAAATTCAGCACATATCTCCTTTTTTCACCTATATGCATCCCAAATTAGTCTTTTTCACTGCAGTCTGAATAAAGCAATTTCAATCCATGTACCCCAATAAATATCTTATCTACTGTATGACATTTCAATATTTGATATTAAGTCAAATTTCTGATTGCTTTCAAAATGTCTGCAGTCTCAACAGTTATGTTGCATTTTATCTGACTTTAATATCATGGATGTGAGACATGCACTATAATTCTGCACCAGAAAAGGTCAGATGCCGTAAAACAGGATGTAATGGCTGAAAATTATTATAATGAACTTATGAAAGACGTCTGTGTCACTGACGCATATCACATTACAATCAGACCACTTCTGGCTCTGATTACGCATCCAAACAGACTTCCTTGCAGAAGTTGCAGTCAGTACTCCACAAAACGCCATTGCTATCAGTTGTGCTTTCTTTTTACAACTTTGTTTTGTGTTATTATGCTCCTATGATGATATTGTCGGATCTCATTGCTGAATAAACTTTAAAATTGATCCATAAACGTCTCCATCTATTATTACTTCTGTAAGCCGTGTGACGTCTACCCTCTTCTTCTGCGCATACGGGTCACTTTGGGGTCATCACTGTTCACACAGAAATCTCTTTGCAGTTGGATTTAATTAGTCTTATGAACAACAACGCAAAAAAAAAAAATCTGAATTTGGAAAAATATCTGAACTGCGCATCAAGACCTGTTGTGTGATCGAAGCTTTAGAGAACACAGCAGAAAGATGTGGAGAAGGTTTAGGTTATAAGACAATTTCCAGAGCCCTGAAAAATTCAGAGGTCTGTTCTAATCATGAGATTGTGATTGACAACACTAAGACTGGCAACACTCCTGGCTCTGATTGGCTGTTTCTTGTTAGCAATGGGAGAATTAGAACAAGGCAGACAAGCCCAATTTTTGAAAAGATTATCTGCCTCATAACAAACCGTCACAATATAGTGACAGTTTCAATAAATATGTAAAAAAAAAAAAAAAAAAAAAAGGTTGAGTGTTAGAAAGAGAAGGAGACAGAGGCTCATTTTCAAGGTGCTAAATTTTTTATATATACAGTGTTTTTATAACAACTGAAGTTAATACAGTTACTAGTTTGTGCTATAAAATGGCACCATATGTCTGGAAAACATATAATACTGCCCCTTTAAATATATGTTTATGGCAAAAATGCAATAGAGCTTTACGGGTATGAATATTTCTGCAAGATAAACTCATTTTAAAAAATGAAACAAAAAGGAAATGGTGCACAAGTTGTCTTTGCTGATAAAAATAAAACTGCAGAAATTTTACCCAGCATCAGAGGGATTGGTGTCAAACTCTAATATGGAACATCTAGCATAGTTCCTGCAGAGTTCCTGGCAGCAGTGGCGGTTCTCTAGTAAGTAGCTACTGCTGGATTTGGGTGAGTGCCACGATTTGACAGTGAGGGATGAAAATGTCCACACAGCAGCTGTGGGTCTCTGTCTCGGAGTACGATGGGGTGATAGGGTTGAACAATCCTGCAGGAGGTTGAACCAGCTTCCTGCTGTGAGGCCTGGACAGATTTACGACCCGGCAAATGATACACTGAAGGAGAGAATGGTTGGAGGGGCCGGAAGGCTGGGTGTGGAGCAATCTGCATATCTGCCATGCTTAAACTCAGGTCAGAGGTTTGGGGTGGTCACTTCACCACCTTGCTGACCTGAAGCCATTGGAGGAATGCTGTTTTATGGTGGCTGCACATTTGGACGCCTCATTTTTCTGGAAAATCCAGGCTGCAGAAGGTGTAATTTTCCCAATCACTTTTGCAGCACAGGGGCTCTACATCATGACCTTCGTATTTTACACAGACGCGATGAAAGCAGCTGGAGTTAATTTATCATCTTTAAAAGAAAAGCTGTAAAAATCTATGTTGCAAACTATCTTCTTTTTATTCAAAATGCTCAAGGAGACCATCGTTAGTTGTTTTTTTTTTGAGTAGTTTACTAGCATTTTTATGACTGACATTTTTACACTTCAGGTCAAATTCACTCAGTGAAAATCCTTTCAAAGCAAACCTTTTGACCAAACTCCTTATGCACTTAAAATGCTGAACATTTCTCAGAGCAGTCTTGTCTATGCTCGTCTTCTAGTGGACTTGTAAAATGTCTTTTTTTACAGCTTTAAAAAAAATGAAGGTGTGGGTGATCTGAGAAGCCTTGCATCAGCTCTCATTGATTGAAAATTTTAAAATGATGCTTAAGTTTTCTTAGCATAAAAAAAGAAGGAATGCAAATGTATTAAAATGAAAAGGGAACAAAAATATGAAAAACAAGAACAATTATTTAAATTTCAGTTTGTAGGGTAACCATTTAGTCTTGCACTTGTATGGTATGCCAAAATGTGTAAAAATATACGTACCATTAACAGAAACTTGACTATAAAGTCAGGAAGTAATGTGAAGCTCTCTGAAATACCGTTTACTATCAACTTTTATATTATTTTGCAATAAATGCAGATTTTTTGCCAGTTTTTTGGGAACTTCCTGGTTTTAAATGTGACAATTTATATTAATTCTGCCAAAAAAGCTGAATGAATGTTAAACTTTTACTGTCTTTTTTGTACAGAATCACTCACTTCTTTCCTGTAGATTTTTTCTAGTGTTTACTTTCCTTCTTTCCTTCTTTCCTGCCTATCTTATTAAGAAGATTTTGAAATGTCCTAGTCCAAGTCCTGGTTTAAATACTTTCCCACAATGCTGGTGTAGTTTGGATAACATTTTCTCTTAATAAATGAAAGCCATTTTTGAAAATTGCATCTTTGCTTGATATTAAAATTAGTTTGGTGATCTGAAACATTGAAGTGTGACAAATAAAAAAAGCAAAAAAGGAAGCGATCTATGAGGGGTAAATCTTTTTACACAGCAACCTCTGACGCTCTGAGGGTGTAAATACACACTCAAGTCTAGTAGTTTTGCTCAAGATGCAACTACACTACCAAACACCAAAAGAGTTTTAAAATCTGAATCTATAAAGGCTTTTATTTCATTGATTAGCATGAGCGCCATGAACCACCTTCAGTGGCTCAAGATGGAGAGCGGTCACCTTCATGACCTGCCAAGGTCGCGTGAACAGACTGAAATGGTAAACAGGCTGCTGCATGATTATCCAGGGGACTCATGTAACGAACCTTCAGTGGCATTTCTGCTTCAAGCTGCTGTTAATTAATGACCCAGGCTAGTGTATGTGTTTATGTAAATGTCTTTGTCTCAGTTCTTCACTTACTATGGAGGCTATTTATTAGATAGCAGTCTGACCTCCAAAACCTTCCAAGCAGCCAGCGGTCACCGTGCGGAAGGATTTATTTTGCTGACCCGGCTATCTTTAAGTTGTGAAATCTGAACCAACAACTTTCACTCCCAGAAGTAGCTCAGATATCTTGGGATATAAATATGATTGGACACAGTGACCCATTCCTGTCTGCCACACCTCAAAATGGGTAACACAAGAGAACATCATGTAAGGAAAGGTGTGTGTGGATTTTACATGTAAATTTCTACTTGCCTAAACAAACATATTTGAAAGGAAAACACACGTCTAAAGTCACTGTTTCAGAATTGCTGCAATGGTTTCCTTTTGAGATGACTAGGTTTCTTAAACAGCCCAACACTTAGATGATTCATCTGACAACCAGGTGTTGGCTAATGCTTTTGTTAACCAGATGAAACACCGCAAACAGATTAGGAATGAATAATGGACAAATGGCTGCGCTTAAGCATGGGGGAGGAGCTGTTATGCTCTGGGCTTGTTTCTCTTTGATGCACCAGTAAAGTGAAAAAAGGTCGTCACTGGATTTTTCAACAGGAAGAAACCAAAAAGAAAATCTACCTTCTTCCATGGCTGTAAGGAGCTTAAGAGGTTAGAGCAAAATGACATTGTTTTGAATTTGTCTGTTTGTTGTTAATTACATCTTCTTGTTAATTTGTTCTTTTTTTTTGTTATTTTGTGTGAACTTTTATTCCTCATGTCTTTAGTAAGATTGTGGTGTGTTTTTGGAATTTTATGTGTTTTATGTGTGAATTTGTTGTTAAATTGTATTGATTCATTTCTGCATGAAATGAATCAATTTCATATTGACAAATATTGTGTCTATTTGTCAATATTTTGTCACTTTCTGACTTTACATTTTGTAAATATCTCTGTATTTTTTTGGTGTTTTAATAGTAAATTTGGATCAAATTGTAGTTATATAGAAGCTACAGCTTTGGAAAAAACTAAAAACAATGGATTTCTCTTTGTTTCCCATTAAAGACCTCCTGGCCAAGGAAATTTTTTCTTGGAAATTCGGAGACATGTTGTCAGTAAGAACAATGTTCATTTTACTCAAACACATATCTATAAAGAGTAAAATCAGAGAACTGGTCATTTTAAATGGTCTCTTAATTCTTTCCAGAGCTGTATTTAGTTTCGTTTTCATTTTACCTGTTTTATGTCTGGTTATTTTCATTTCCATTTAAAGATCTTTTTTACTACACATTGCATATCTGTATCTTTGTGCAGGCGTTTCCCTCTTATATGTGTTATCTTGATGTACAAATGACTCATTTGGTTAGGTGGTGGAAGATTTTATTGCAAGACTTAAAACTTACATGTCACAAAAACCAAAGATTTGTGTATTTATTTTAGAAAGTATCCCAGTCCACCACCTTAACATACCATTAAAGGGATACCAGCCCTGATGATCCTCTCCCAATTATGCGCTCTGGTCCTGTCCTGTTTTGTGGGTGAGCCAAACCACACTGTGATGGATGTGCACAGGAAAAAGAAGTCCAGCAGCTCCTTCAGTAGGTTGTACTTCTTGTACCAGTCTCTGCTGGGATTTCTTCTGAATAATGTCAATGTGTGAGGACCACAGAGATAAGATGGTTCCAAAGTAACTAGAAAAAATCCTCAGAGTTGTTCAGGATGAGAAAGCAGCGTGGATGATGTTCTCTGAAGTCAGCCGTCATCTCCACCATCTTAACCTATCAGTACACAGACAGTAAATATTAATAGTAAAAGAACTGACAAAATTATTGGTACGACATTGCCTGATGTAGTATAAACATTTTTAAAGTGTGTTTGCATAACACATTTTCAGCTCTAAGGGGATTCAAAGTGCTTTATCTAATTAAAAGGAACATAAAGCAACAAGCAAAAACACTAAAGTAAAGGAAAACAATAACAATTGGCTATTAACCGAAGGCAGTATAAAGAAATGACATTTTAGCCTTGATTTAATGGATCTCAGTGTTTCAGCAGTTTTACAGTTTTATGGATTTGTTCCAGATAAGAGGAAAATAAAAACTAATTGCTGCTTCTCCATGTTTGGTTCTAGTTCAGGGGTTGGCGAGTAGACTAGAACCAGAAAACTCGAGAAAGCTTTTTAATGTACTTTGGTCTTTAGCCACTCAGCGACTTATAAACAAACAAAAGTATTTTAAAGTTTCTGGTTTGAGATGTGCTCTGTTTTTGCTAGTTTTAGTGAGAATTCAAGATCAGCCTGGATCAGTCTGATTGGCTTTTTAGGCGGATCTGTGACGACACTGTTGCAGTAATCAATGCGACTAAAGATAAACACATGGAGAAGTTTCTCTAGAGCCGACTTGGACATTAGTCCTTTAATCCTAGAAATGTTCTTCAGGTGATAGAAGGCCGACGTTGCGATTGAGCTTACATGTTTCTGGAGGCTCCATCACTCACCCAGATTTCGAACCTGATTGAGGTTGTTTTTTATGTTTTTCATCTGGCTACAAGGCAAATTTTCATATAGGGACAATATTAAAGTGATACTGATATACAATTTGTTGGTACATTTTTTAAGTGCTCACAGTTGTTTTCTTGTTCCTTTTTACAACTGATCATTATTGTTGTTGATAGTCATTTGACACATTTTGGCTTAAATAATGTTACACTTTATTGCTCATTTTAATTATCAGATATTTTCCAGGTCTTTGTAGATATTAAAAGAATGTGCATAACTGTATAATTGTTTTGCATGACTCAGTTAATTTGTGGCTTTCAGTAAGTCTAAGACTTTCCTGTAAAACATTAAAGCAGGAGGTTTTTTTTTTTTTTTTTTGATGTTCTTCAAAGTTTGTCTTGGAACATAGAATACAAAGAAGTTAGTCATGGTTTTAAGGTTTTGCACAAATTTTAATTTCTTCGCTGTTAAGTTTTCAAGAGAAAACTGTTGGACAGGATTCCACGAATGACGTTGAAGATTGTAGGTCAGAGCTCAGCTGAGGTGGCCTTAAGCCCAAAAACCAGAGGCATGGAGCTATTCCTGTCCAAAGTTAGTAATGAAATGCATATTTGTGTGCACAGCAGAGATAGAGAAAGCCCTTCATGTTCCCTTCATCCAAGAGTCTCCTCCTCTGTGAGCCAACACAGCCAGCCATTCACTGTCTGTCACACTGGCGCACATGATCCTCACAATCACAGCCATCATAATCAGCCTATTAACAAACATGGTGGCAGATTATAGCAGGACTTCGTCTTGTGGCTATGACTGCGCACAAAGACAATAATTGATTTATTCAGTTTAAATAAAGAACGGTCCTTCATGAGGTCAGCAGCGTTATTCCCCTGCAGGCATTACTGAGGACAGGATCATTTACTACGCATTGATTCATAAAATTCTACGTCGTAGCTGACCTTTTTTTCCTACTGCATCTGATCTGTTGATAGTAAAAAGAGGAACTGTGCATTAATTTTGTGTGTTGTGATGTTTGCACTCTGTGAACCCAGCCTCCTCTGAGCCTGAGCTGTCATTTGCGGATGTGTATGATTCTATGCTGCTTTGCCACAACTATACTCAGCCCATGCAACAAAAGCTAGATCAGACATAAACGCCACCAGGCTGAAAATTACAAGCTTCCACTTGTGGTTTCTCCGTGTGTGTGTGCGAGAGAAAAGACGTCACAAGGGACAGAGCAGCTGCCTCTCTCTGTGTCCTCATTGTCTCCACTGAGACTCCACAAATCCAGTGAACTGCCATTATCCAGTTAAATGGACATAATAAGGCTGCTGGAAGCATTATTAGATCAGGAAGTCCTGTGATGTCATGTTTAAGTGCAAGGAAAATCTCTGACCTAAATCTGAAATTGTTTCTCAACTTCTTTCTCTGAAAAGGTCACCTGACACCAAGAGTTCAAAAGGTGTTTTTTTTGGCAGGTTTCTTAAGCTGCCGTTGCTTTTTCCTTCCTGAAAGAGATTTTCTCCAAAACACTTTTGAACAGTGTTCATAACCAGTATATATTTTAAAAGTTTAATAAGACAAATGTCTAAAAATGTCTTTGTTAAAGTTGAGTTCTCACATTCAGTCAATCATTCTCCAACCAACCAACCAACCAAACAAACAAGCAACTAACCAACCAACCAACCAACCAACCAACCAACCAACCAACCAACCAACCAACCAACCAACCAACCAACCAACCAACCA
>CAEGAG010087194.1:0-67963 GCA_903067065.1 Brachyrhaphis terrabensis | reverse complement strand
TCCCATACATGCTCAAAATCACACAGTTTAAAACGATATAAACAGCCTTTCAACGGGCTTCTATCATGAGGCTCCGTGCACCTCTTTCACGGAATTTCGCTCAGGGACTCCGCCGTCCCTCAAGGATCTTTGACCAATTTAAGGTACCTGTTAGTGTCTAGAATTTACAGGGTTTCCGTTACACGCAATGACCCGCAGTCACTCGCAGTTTTTCTTACGGCACGGTGTTCCTTACACCTTAATTCAATGGTACCTGTTAGTGTCTAGAATTTACAGGGTTTGTGTTACACGCAATGACCCTCAGTCATTCGCCGGTTTTTCAAATGCAATCCTAAACAGGTGGGTTTTTAGTTGAGATTTAAAGGAAGTCAGTGTTCCAGCTGTTTTACAGTTTTCTGTAAGTTTGTTCCACATTAGTGGTGCATAGATACTGAAAGCTGTTTCTCCGCGTTTGGTTCTGGTTCTGGGGATGCAGAGCAGACCAGAACCAGAAGATCTTAGAGGTCTGGAAGGTTGATACAACAACAACAGATCTTTAATGTATTGTGGTGCTAAGCCATTCAGTGATTTATAAACTAGCAACAATATTTTAAAGTCTATTCTTTGAGCTACAGGGAGCCAGTGTAGAGACTTTAAAACTGGTGTGATGTGCTCTATCTTCCTGGTTTTAGTGAGAACGCGAGCGGCAGCATTCTGGATCAGCTGTAGCTGTTTGATTGATTTGTTGGACAGACATGTGAAGAGGCTGTTGCAATAATCAGTGCGACTAAAGATAAATGCATGAATGAGTTTCTCTAGATCTGGCTGAGACATTAGTCCTCTAATCCGGGAGATGCATAAATTATTTTGGTCATAAGCCACTGAATTGTATTTTTGTGTTAATAATATTGCCTTTATGTGGCTATTTATTTGTCCGTCTATGTCAGTTATCAATTACAATTACATCCACCATACTGGGGAAAGGGTCTCAAGCCTGCTCAAATGTATAATCTAATTATGTATGTAGAACTAATAAAAACAATACCTCTAATATGAAATAGAAAAGAAAACATGATATATTTGATCTGTCAGTGTCAAAGAAAATTTTCCTTGGAGTAATGAAAGCAATTACCGAGGCTTAATTTTCACCAAGCTAAAATCTAAATCACAATTCAGGCAATGTTTTACAGATGTGTGTTGTGATTCAGTTACTGACTGGCTTGCTCTGACTATCTAGTCCGGACTGAGAGCAAAAAAAAATGATCTTGAATTAAAATCAAGCAAGAAATAATTACATACAAAACAAATTATGTACTGAAAAGTTGGTTTGGTAGAGCAGACTACACAGGAAGGTGCTGTCATTTTGACCACCCTGACATGTTCATATGTTGACTACCACATCACTATTACATCATCATCATCTTAAAAAAAAAAAGAACAATTCATCCCCACGAGCCTTGCCATGACTTACAGTGAAGAGTCTGTTCAATGGGAATGACTTGTGAACTCTGTTTACATCCTCATGATTTGCTGACTGACAGATTACAGTGTCAACATTTTGAGTTCCAGCTATAAATAGCCTGCTGACACTAGAGACAATATATTTCCACTGAGGGACATTTGTAATAAATGGAAACAGTAATATTTGGGCTATTTAAGAGGGAAAAAAACTATTATTCTGGCAAGACTGATCATGAATAAATGTTAATAAATGGTAATGGTTGGGAAATGTTTAGTCTGAACTTATTCAGGTTTACTTAATGTATGAAATCTTCCCTAAGTTAATAAAACACATGCTACACCTGCTTCAGGATTTAGCTGCACTGGGAATCTTTCAGTGGACGACATATCGAGTCATCAGCAAGTTATCAGCCTATATGGACAGAGAGCTTCATTAACACAAACGGTGCTTGCCAGCCAACGCTGCATAATTTTACACCCCCTCTCACCCTTTGTGTGTGTGTGCATCACGGAGGATCTTTGAAGGTGTGTTGATATATTTCCATGAATATAGTTGATGGATTTAATCTCACAAATAAATATCCAATTGGGAGGGAATTCACCCATCACTTAGCCTGCATATGCATTTTAAGGGTAATACTTTTGCAATACCACATGAATGTTATCAATGTTTATCAATCAACACATGAATGTTAATAGAATGTTTTCTACATTATAATGAACATAATTTAATTACATTTACCTCTTTCCCCTGATAACTTGCTTCAGTTTATTTTTTTTTTATATCTTTGGCAAGTGTCGCATGTTTGAATATGACTTTTGTTGGCAAGTGGGTGCATGACAACTGTGTCCTTTATCACACTTGAGTTGCTGATTTAGGCCAAGGTGATTTGGGGTGTAGGGATGTGTGCGTGTGTGTGTGAGTGTGTCACAGGGGCAGAGGCATGCTACAGTCAGCAGAACAGGGTTGCGCCTCACTGTTTGTCCCTGCAATGTGTTTAATGGGCGCTGCACACACAGAGCCTCCCTGGTGAGAGTGATGTTAATTACCGTGCAGCACCTTGTGACTCTTTCTTGCTGCTTATCACAAAGTGACACAAACATACATGAGTGCATCTGCAAATATAGATCCAAGTGCCTTGGCACTGCAAAGATCCATCCATTAGGTAGGCAACGACATGCAAACCCTTTCACAAATAAACTCACACTCGCATATGTTTATGTGGCTGTGCAGCAAAACCACACAGCCAAAAGAAAAGTAACCAAAAAGGATTGTGTCTTGAAACATCTCGAGTGAGTCTTTTATTTCAGTCCCCATGGGATTCTTTTTTTCTTTCTACTTTAATTTATCTCCAGGTCAAACTACTTAATGGATATAGCAAGTAAGAGATTCTATGTTAGTTAACCTTCAGTAAAAATATCTCACATTATGTTGGTACTAACACATGTTTAAAACAGAAAAAATCATATTATGATCAATTTCCTTCTTATTTAAAACAGAAAAACATTTCCTATTCATATGGTAATGAGAATATTATATATTCTTTATTACAGTTAGTATTTTTCAAAGTTTTCTTATTTTAATACATATATGAAAAAATGCAGAAAAAGTATCAGTAGGAGTTTTCAAGTGATTGTTGCACATAGTTTGATATATTTTTGCACTTTTAGTCTTTACAGAGTAAGATTGGAAGAACAGATGTATTACCCAGAACAACTAATGATACAGTATTAACTGTTCAACTACTCAGTGGCATGGTAAGTTGCCAGTGATTGCACTAGAGCTGACCGAAAGTTTTTCTAAACAGCTGAATTTGCCTTTGTAAGCAAGGTAAAAGTGTAGTAGCAGTATGGAGCAACATGTGGGACCAGGGCAATACTGTTTTACTCTATGATTGGTATAGCTGATAGAAACTTCACTCACCCTCTCTGGTGCTCATTAAAATTATTTTAGATCATAGGAACCAAACTCAAAGTCATAAAAAAAAAATAAAAATCAGTCAAGCTCAGCCAGTCCAGTGGTCTTGTCTTACCGATCACAATGAAGCCGAAAAGATGTTCGGAATCCCAAATTTGTACTAGGCAATTGCATGTGGGGATGGTGACGTTGATAGGTAAGAACAAGAAGGTTTCCAATTCTAATAAATTTAGAATCTTATGAGGTTTTTTTTGTTATAACAAGATAATGATCCTGAATTTATTTCCAAGCTCTGGCAGTTAAATGTTTCTGCATTATCTAACCAATCAGAGAATGAAAGTCATTATACCAAAAAGTACAGTGATAAATGCAGAAGGCTTTCTTTTATTCTTGTATGCAAATAAAATGGAGTTAATCATAGTCTGAAGTGTCACAATCAAGCTACATAACTATGTGAAACATGTCTTTAATTCCCCAACAACTATTACAGTTGTTTTAAGCCTCTTGAATTAATGCTCGACATCCACATTTCATTCTGATCTTGATTGCCTAACTTAAGGTTTTATCATAATCTGATATTGAGTTGGTTTTGAAAAAAAAGAAAAAAAAAACTGTGAAATCTGTTATATTTTTTGTTTCAGTGCCCATCATTTAGTTTTACCAGTGGATAGACCTGATTTTGTTCAATGACATTGAAATATTATTACAACTACTGGTTTTCCTTCAGGCGACCAATGAAAGAAAGTAGCTTAATCTACTATCTGAAACACTATGCATTATAAATAAACTCCTTAATACAAAAATATCCACATTGCTCTTGTCAAAGACAATTATCTATCCTTCAGGCTTTTCAGCGGGTCTCAAAAAATTTGAAAAAACTTCTTCTGACAGTTTACCTTCAAGGTTAAATTTACACCATCAGATGCAAATAAACTCATCACTCTGAGAACAAAAATAATGCTAGTTCACAGATACACAAATAAAAAGAAAGCTGTTTTATAGTTTCAGAAATGTTGACACTGACAAGGACCCTAAAATCTAAAGCATGCAATGAATAAAGGCTTATTGTCCAAATGAATGCATTAGGCTTGTATGGATATTTCAGTGTGTGTGCGTACTGTAAATGTATGAACATCTGACTGACCGCGTGTGCATGTGTGAGGATCTTTCCCATCTGAGTGTTTGGAAGTGTGTGTTAACACACGTACACACGCGCACGCAAGTGCTAATAGGATGCAGAAAGTGGTACAGGCCTTTAAGAGCGGGTTTGGGTGTGAGTGTGTTCTGTCTATGGCTGCAATCAATTACAAACCGTTGGGGCTGCATGTTCTAATCAGAGGCATAAATGTCAGCTCCTTTCCCTCGCACACGCCTCCATTTGCATCCATTAATGCAGAGGGAGAAAGAAGAGAACATGAGAGTGAAGTGAAAAAGGGAGAGAGAGAAGCTGCCTCATGTTTCATCTGGAGGAGGTGAGAGGACGCTGGGTGATGAAAATCTGTGTTAAAAAATGATAGTCAGGCTGCAATAACCGCTTAGACAGGTAAAACTGCACTACATTAAAATGCAGGATAAATATTATTGGTTAAAATAAAACAATACTATTATTTTTCACAAAAAGCAAATGAAAAAAAAAAAAAAAAGCTTTTTGTGTTATTTGGAAGAATGCTTCCCAGGGTTTATTGTGCATGCCTCACTGCTCTATTTGTGATTAAATGCCAACTTATACTTCCAACCTGAGACAGGGTTGTTCTATATTCTGATAAATTTACATCTAGGGTTAACCAGCAATACTCTCCAGAGCTTAGTGTATCTTTCTTTTACCACAAACACACAATATACGAGTATCCCAACTTGCCGTTTTATTTACAGATCAAACTCAGAAAGCATTTACTTGAATAAATGAAGTAAATAAAACAGCAAACTTCCATTAGTTTCTTACCTATTGGTTGCAAAAGTATTTATTTATTTTGCAAATGGGCTTCACAACTTCTTATTTCCAAATGATACAAGAAGAGTTGGTCAAATCCAGTCACACTCAATGAAAAACCCAAACGCTGCTGGCTAAAAAGGCCAATTACTTTCTCTTCAACCTTCACATTAAGGTAGATATTTACATTGGTAATGAAAGAGCCAATGAAAAAACAGGTGGTTTCATTATGGAATGTGCATGTCCTGTTAGAGCACAAAATGCAAAAGGGGCCCCTGTCTAAAGCATACACCAGCAGGAATATACTTTATGCACTGGATTGACCTCATAATATAAATCTGGATTGGACCAAAAACCACAAACCAAATTACATATTTAGCAAACCGTTTCATCCCAAATTTACATAAATTAGCAAATCTCTAAAGTAAATATCAGAAATCCTGCTTTGGCAAGCCCTGCTAGTTTTGATAACACATGGATGTGTTACTTTTGTAATTAAGGTCCCCTTTTTAATTCAGACAAAGGACTAAGAAACCTTTTAATACTGGATAATTTCAGGTTATTGTCAACAGTATCTACAGTTTGAAAGAGCAAATGGATTAGCTATTTTAAAGTCATGAAGTTAAAGCAAACTATTAACTGTGTGCCCTGTTAATGATTTTTTAGTGCCTCTAATAAATTATTTTTTCATTTTGAAGATGGACCTGAAAGACCTTCGGAGCTCAGATGGACTGTTTGAGCTGCAGCTGTAATTGTAATTATCCTTTTATGCTAAAAACATTACCTTTGGAGAGACTGAAGTCATGTTGGATAAGCGGAAGAGAAGGAAATGGAGTAAAAGAGGAGGGTGAATAGTAGCCAGAGGAGCAACAGAAGCATATCACTTCCTCTCTTCCTTCCTCTCATCTCCCTAAACAGCAAAACAGTGAAAGCTATTCCCCGAGCTGCTGTACAGCGTTTCAAACGCTTCCTAAGTGATTAAAAGTGTGACAGCACACACTTGTATATGTCTGCATAGCATGTAAACAACTGGTTTGTTCTGGTGCTAGATTTTTGTGCATCTTCCCAAGCCAATAGCTGGAGGAAATGCTCAGGGTTCATGCAGTTCGTTTGGCTTCTCCACGTTTTTTTCAGGGACTAATCAATCCTTTCCTGGATATAAATTGATGTTCCATCGATGAACTCTCGCTCTTGGATTTTTCAGTCAAATATGTTGGAGTGGTTCCCAGAGTACATGCAGGAAAACATCTTGGATGTAATAATCAAGATGGAATATTATTTTAGTATAAAAAAAAACCAAACAGTTTTTACCAAGTGATAAACAGTAATTTTCTGCACTTCATGAAAATTCTTCAAGCACAGAGAAGGTGGTTAGAGGAGGATATTATGCATAATTTATTTTGAGCTTTATATCATTCTACAATGTCATTACCTTAACATAAACATTCCAAAAGTGTATGCTTCTGGGTATACAGATATATATAAGTCCATGTTGTGATTCATGATTTTGTTGAATTGGTCTGTTTCATACATTTTGACATGTGCAACCGCCCTTATGATGCATGGTCTGTTACTGTTATAGTCAAAGTTATAATAAAGAAGTGCCACTGGACTGTGAGATGCTATACAATGTCTGCATTTAATCATGTTTTCAAATATAGCATTTTCAGTTAAGAGTCTATTATTCTTAGCATCACGCAAATATCATTCTTATTGCAGTAGTATTTTCTTTCCACTATATGATAAACATTGCAATATTACCCTTCTTGTTTCAGTTTTGGCAAATGACAAGGTGGTACATTTTCTTCACACATCCATCTTACCCATAGTGTCTCATTAACTGCTACTATTAAGACCACTGACATCTAGTTGTATATTAAGGCTGAAGGTGATTAGATCAAAGAGTGTAACTGTAAATGTTTACGTTCAAGTACATGGTGGTTCAAAGTTGTATTTATGAAAATCGTGACCTTGCAGAGCGGTTATCACAAAATTTATATTTTAAAATGAAGAATTTCTAGGCATTTCTCTGATTAATGCCTCCTTGTTCAGCATGCCAGTTTAGGTAAACAGCCATGTTTTAGAACATCTGCATGTGTGATACTCTTTCTATTTTCAGATGATGGATCGGACAGTTTTCCACAAGAAGCTGCGGTATTGTTTTATAAAGTAACCTTGCATTAAATATCTCCACAACTTTATCTCTGTCCTGTCTGCTGTGGTTCTTGGCATTCATGAGGCTGTTTGTTTTCTGATGTACCCACAAACCCACTGTGGTCCTCACAGAACAGTTGTATTTAAACCGAGACTGAATTCCACACAAGTGGAGTCTATTAATCAATTAGGTGACATCAGAAGACAATATGATGCAGCTGATTTGATTTAGGGACATTAGAGTAAATGGGGTTAAATACAAATCTTGAACACCATGCGTCACTTTCCTTCCATTTATAAACTATTCTTTACTTTGTCCTGGTTTGCCACATAAAATTCCAGTAAAATGTTGAAATGTTCAATGTGGTAGAAATGTCTTTGCAAGGACAAAAAAATGCATGTGGTCTAAATAATTTACTGATACATGTGTGTACATTACATTACAAGTATTATATGTTCTACTTGCTTTATATAGCTTAGGTTACTCACAAGCTGCTGTGAACCAGAAACACTGCTGAACCTGTCACTTCCTCTTGAGCTGACAGGCTTTATTAGAGGAAGTAAGGATGCTCCTGTTTATTCATGATCACTCTGCGGCACGTGGAATGCATCAAACTAGATCCACCATGCATAAGCTTGTTACATCCGTTCAACTTGTGCTGCATTGCTACAATGGCTTTAGTCAGTCATTTGTGATGGAATCAGATTTGTTCCTGAATGAGTGTGTGGGAGAACAGGGACACATGCCACAATATTGTGGGAAGGCAGATTGCCAGCGCTCAAAAGAAAAAAAAAAAAAAGGTGATTGCTCACTTATTGGGACTTGTTATGGTATCACAACAATAAGCCTGACTGTCATCCACAAATAAGCATATGGCTGAAATAATAAAAAAAAAAATGTCAGCACTCCCAGAGCACAGTCCCACAAAGACACACACACAGGAACAGAACTTCATTCTGTTTGGCTGTTGCTGTTGTTAGTTTACGACCTAAACCCTCCATTGTTGAATTAGCCGCACAGATAGGAGTGGGTGGCTGAAGCCACAGTGCCAGGCCTACACTATCCCCACACACACAAAGAAGCCACAACACAAACTAACTCCTGGCAAGGGACGAAGAGGCAGAATTTTTTTTCAAAAAACTGATTACCTTCATTCTCTTCAGTTACTTTCTCTCAGCGACAAGCTGTTCCTTTGGCAGCTGTTTCCACAATGTCAATCCCCATTCGTGGGAGGAGATCAGGGAGGATATGCGCCCATAAATGTCCACGTACGATGGAGGGAGACGGGTCAGGAACTCTCTTCATGCAAATCAGTGTGGAAACATGCCAGGCTTTTTCCCCTCTCTGAAGCACTGGGATACTGAAACTGAACACAATTAGCACTCAGCACCAGTGTCCGAAGCTGGAAACCCTTTTTTCTTTCAGAGGGTTTGGCCTTATTATTCTTGGATCCCTTTCCATCCCAATGGCGGGCCTCATTGTTTTGTTTTTCCAGGTGTTCGTTCTCCTGGTGACCTGCTTTCATCACACCGGCCTCATATACACTGATTATTCTCCAGACTGTTTCCCTCAGTTTAGATTGCTAACATATAGAGGTCAACTATTTTCATCATATTCTATATGCACATTAAATATACAAAAGAAATGCTAATGAACCCTTGACAGGACTCATTAGAGGATAGATGGTACTTTTCCTTAATACATGAGTCAAATATGGCCAAGGACCCTAAGGGCGGTGCATCACAACCTTTCTCTGTAATTCCGAATATGAGAAATGTTGCCATTGGAAACAAACCTGGAGCAGATGATTACAGTAACTTCTCTTAACTTGGCGTTTTAAAAATCTTTTACATTTAGCCCAAAATGTAGAGACAGTCTTTATGTCAGCAGAACAACAGATTGTCTGTCACACGTATAAACACTTCATCAAAAGTAAATCTCTCTTGCCTGCTATCAAAGCATCTTTATCTTAGAGACCTCCCACTGAGCATGCTCACTAGGAGCTCACATTTGAGCCCCTAATGCACAAGCAATAAGATTATGGCTGTCGATGTAAGCCTTGAATTACTCACGTTATGACTTGATTGGCCAATAATTTGATTGGAGTAACATCTCTACTTCCCCTCCTGGTTTTTCAGATCCCATCTTGCCTAACCCTGACTTCACTACTGCTTCCTCCTGCTCCTCCTCCCTCTTCTCCCTGTTCCTTCAGGCAACAAGCAGCCTTACTGTCAGCTTCTGAAGCATGGGTGCGACTGTCTCCATGGAGATTGCTAAACTGATTTATTAATGGAGACAAAAAATTGCGTCCATCTATTCGAGTATTAAACAAAATCATGTTTTCTTATAAAACATAACAATGTGCTTCAGGTTTGTTTCTTGTGTTAATGTATTATGACAGTGTCCATGAATACTCATTAACTCATCTAGAATTAAAATAAAATAGACAACTGGAGAGCCACAGTGCTAATAAATGTTGAAATTTTGAGATGACAAAAAGAAAAAGAAAGAGAGAAACTGAGAAAAATCCATCTTCTAAAAAAGGCAAATCATCTAACAATAGTAGCAAAGAATAACGATAATGGCACTGATCAAAAAAGCATGGCTGACTGCATGATATTCACCAAGACACTGTAGTATAAATCACTTCAGGTCTATTTTAAAGCATAAAAACGTAACACAAATGTAAAGAAAAAAGACCATTACATGTAAAACATAGTAAGAATAAATAAAGCTCTATGAGGCAATTGTAGCGAAGAATTTAAGGGAAAGAGTTAGTCTCACTGATATAGCACAATTACAGAAAAGGAGTAAGCACAGGCACCAGTTGTGTTTGCAAACAAAGTTAGCTAAGTAAATAAATGCCTTCATTTAACGTGTCTTATATTTTTATATTATCTATTATATAATTATGCTGATATCTACAGATTGTGTGAAATCCAAAATAACTCATCAAACTATCCTCCATCATGTACAGCTATGATGATTAGTATCAGATCTCATGTAGATCACTCTTTTTCTGTGACTGAGCCAAATGAATGACTGAGGTTTTGACTGCAGCTACATTCTGTTTGTAAATCAGTTTTTCCCTACCTTTTTACTCCACAGATTGATTAGAAGAAGACTTATACTTCTACAATCCCTGAATGTCTCACTGATATGAAGTACTCATATTAGTGAAAACTCTAAGAACTTTTCTTAGAGCAACAATGCTAGTGAGAAGTAGAGCAGAAAACACCTTGTCATTTTCCTTTTTTGTCCTAAGTGATAATCAGCCACTGATTTAGAGGTAAACAAAGCTCATCATTGAGAGCTTTTATTAGCAACTGCTTTCACTCCTTTCATAAGTTAATATTTCTTCTGACCTATTCACTGGACAAACTAAATCTTCACTTTATGAAGCCAAATTTGAGCTGGATAAGTTGCTTTAACTTCTTTAATCTTGGGACTGGGATTGTGCCTGGTGATACCTAAAGGTATCAGTCTTTGGTAACTTTGACTTTTTGAGTTTTAAGCAACCTTTAATCCATTCTTCTACAATCTTTTTCATCTTTCCTTACTATAAAGATGAAATTTTATATACTCCTTTGAGCTATCAGCCTATAAAAAATCTGAAAAAGGAACCATTGTGAAAATGATTGTAAATGTGCAACTTAAAAAACACAGAAGCCACTGAAATCTATTTCCTAAGATGATGGGATATCGTGAAGAGAAACATCCCTATATGTTGGCTTAATCTCGCAGAGGCGCCTCTGGGAAACTGATCATTATTGGACATGGCAGTGTCTCCCTACCAGCTCGTTTGTCAATGCTGCCTCTGCCTTTTTCTGACAGTTATGAGGTGTTTGTAGCCTTTTAATAAGGGTGTGCGGGATCTGCGGTGATTCCTGCATTGCTATAGGGCGGAATAACACTGCCAAAAAACATATTGTGTACACAGCTCTGACTTGCTCTCATGAGTACTAAGCATTTCTGTTTAGATATCTGATAAAACAGATATCAATGATGTACTGCATAAGGGGCAAAAAAGGAAGGAAGAGAGGCATTAGCCATCAACTAATGTACAAACAACCTCAAGCAGATACTTAAGAGTCTTTTTGCAGTACATAGAAGATAAAGAGCTGATTCTGTTTGACTGCTTGCTTCAAATTTAATTTGTGAAAAGTGTGGTTAACTCTGCAAATTAGCCAGGGAGACGTTTTGTATCTATGTGACATACCAAGCAGAGAAGGAGGATGCAGATGGATGCTCGCTCTACTGAGCCGGTGGCTTGATGGTAATCACATCTCCATTCCCCCCCTTTTTCCTAGCTTGTCTACCATTCTCAATTTTAATGTTCTGCTGCTGTCAGACTCCTTTGGAAGAAAGCAGCCATCTGCTACGAATCACGTCATGCTCTGAATCAAATGTAACAACGCACACTTGCAGACATGTAAACACAGGCGAACGCAAATGATGGCAGCAGACAAATCACAGTTGCAGAGACAAACAAAGACATCGCTCTGAGCTGAACAGGTTTGAAACGTATGAGAAGCCACATCTGAAGGAGAAGGCTCTGAAATAAAACAGTTTAAAAAGCATTCAAGTAAAACTAAAACAATTTCACAAGAATAACACGCATAAAAACTACATAAACCATCCGCTGCCGACAAGATAACACCCAGTGGTACTGCTAAGAAATCTCAGAGAGTGGTCGAAGAGAAAGGTCACCTCCTTGATTGTGTCATGTGATAAAAAGGAGACAACAGGACTGAGATAACCCAAAAGATAGTGCAAAGCTAAAATGCGAGACACCAGCCCAATAACATTCTGCACAACACACCAACAGCACAAAGATAACAAAAAGAATCTGAATATAACAAGGAAAACAAATATATCAAAGAGGAATGTTGGAGAAACAGCAGCAAGGCAGAACATGAAGCATACAGTAAGTGAAAGAAAAGAGCATACCCGCTTTTAGGAATGTAAAGGAGCTATGAGAAACATTGACAGGCATAACAAAGACAAATAAAGATACAGGAAAGATATAGAGCGAAAGGGAAATAACACAAGTCAGCATGCATTCACAAGACTGACATTACAATGCATGCATGCAAAACACTGGCACTGCAGAGAAACAAAGGGCAGCAGAGAATCCTGGAAGTTCTAGATAAGAGTTTCTCTGAATTCATGTGCAGAAAAGCTGAGTTTGAATGACAAGCTATTATAAAATGTAACATTTGCCAACAAGCAGTGTAATGAAACTGACTTTGAGAGTGTGTGAGATAGACCAACACATAGTAGAACATAACTATGAAGTGAAAGTGAAAAACATGTTTTGTATTTCTACAAATACCAACTGAAAAGTGTGGCGTGCTCATGTATTCAGTACTCTTTACTCAGATCAAAGTCTGAAAATCTGGCCCATAGATTTTCTCTGAGGTTAAGGTCAGGGGAATTTGCTGCCCAATCAAGAACAGTAACACACTCGACACTGAACCAGCTTTTGGTGCCTCTGTGGGCAGGTACCCATAGATGAGCATCAATTACTTTGTGTAGCCTACTGACCCAGAGTGAGATACCGTTTAAAGGCTCAGGATACCTTTGCAGGTGTCTTGAATTAAATGGCTAATTAGGGTGAGACACCACCAGTTGCCAATAATAACTTTCTTCATGCTATTCTAGTTTTCTGAAACACTGAATTTTGGTTTTGCATCATCTGTAAATCATAAATCATCAAAGTTACAAGAAAGAGAAGCTTGGAATATATATATATATATTTATACGAGTGATGATTCCATATCATATATTAGTTTTAGTTTGTGAAATGACTGACTAGAAAAAAGAGCATTTTTACACAATATTTAATATTTAGCTGTACTTTTATGTGTTCAAATGACCCATTTATCTAAATCCAACATGACAAGACTTGAGAATTTATGTTCACAGAATATTTGGTAAATGTCCGAAGGCACTGTTAAGACCTGGAGTTGTAATTATACCAAAAACTCTGTCAACAAGGTGTTGATTCACATACAAATGCACACAGCAGTTTTAAGCAGCATTTTCTATCAACTTCTCAGTTATGTTCCACATTGTTTTGGTTTATCACATGAATAGTCCAATACAGTTTGTGGATGTAATGTGACAAGATGAGTAAAAGTTGAGGTATGAAATCTTTAACATGGGACTGAAACTTGGCTGTTAGATGGCAATTATATATAAAAAAAAAAAAAAGAGAGAGAAATTCTAAAATAAGAACTATACAACATGTGTTTCTTTCCCAGCCTGAAGGACTTTGGGATCTTTGGAGCTTCAGAATGTGCTGATGTTTAGTAATACACTTGGATGAAAAGCCAGTGATCTAAAAATCACCTCAGTGGGGCCTAAGACACCCATGTACCATACATCTACCTCTCCCCATTTGATTTCCTCATCCAGACTGCTGACCATCTCTAACTACATGGAGAAAACTGTGCGAGGAAAAAGATCCTCTACTTCACTCCACTTTAAGATCTACACTTAATCTTCCTTTTCTGCCCCTTATCCATTTCTTCTCCTCTCCTGCAAAGTAACACTCCTAGAATATGTCTTGAGTGCTTTGGCCGTTCTGATCATAGATAAACTACAATGACCCCTCTTTTATATCATTGGATCATTTTCTTGCACACAGACAAAAAGGTGAATAATTTAAGATAATGTGTCAATTGAAAATGTACAAAATAGAAAAAAAATGTGTCAGTTTTACTCAAAGTGTTGGATAATCACAACCCTATTGCTTTTCTTATCACTTTGTATTTCACAGCCATGTCCACATACAGAGATACTCTCGAGGGTAGAGCTGTTGAGATGAGAAAAAAGTAAAAGAGGCCCGTTAACTCCAGCCTTCCTCCTGCTCATTAGGCAGGATGAGCGGCTGACTTTGTGTCAAAGAGCTGATCAGCAACTCCAGCCCTAATCTGCTCTGCTTGGACTCAAAGCTCCGTCTTACTACAGACGTCTCACATATGATTGAGGCAACTGGAAATGAATACAGTCAGGGTAATTTAACGTGGCATACCCGCTGAATTCATTCACGAAGAGGAAGATACCGAGGGAAAAAGAGAGCAAGAGAAGGTGGTGCAATGAGAGGAAGGTATGGGTTAAAGGAATGAGGGACAATTGTGAAAAGTAGAAATGTGTGAAGAAGTACTGAGGTAAAGAAAAACAAAGTAGAAGGTATGTGTCTGATAGAATTGCTATGATTTTAAAAATACTAATACTAAAGTTAGGAACTGATCTTACTCAAATTTCCTAAGCTGCTGCAAAGACATAAGTAAATGTATGAAGATACATGTCCTCCATCACCTGGACTGACTCAGAAAAACTCAATCTGGACTCCCAAATTCCTTTATCTGAAAAATCTGTAACTACATCCAAATGCTGGGAGGCTCTTTACAATTTATGAGCATTCAGAATGTGTAGAGCTAACATTGCTAAGCAGATGTAGAGATGAATGGAGAAACAACTAAAGGGAATGCATAGACGGGGATATATAAGCAGGAGTCTCAGGGTGGGTGGTAAAGAGGATTCCAATCAATGACTTAATTAGCATGACTGATGAAGACAAATTGAAATGGGTTATCTGAGTCAGGAGAGAAACGAGGAGTGAAATTTGACATGTCTTCAAAAGAACCAAAATAAGCAAATACAAATGCTAAGCTGAAATGTCGAGGAGAAAGTTTTAAAATCCTATTTAGGCCTAAAGTTGTCGGTAATGAAATTGAAAAAAAAAAAAGAAGTACTCCTTAAAAAATGCACCAAACTTTCTTGGTGAAAGCTTTGCTTAACACTAAAGGTGTGCGATTGATTTTCCAATACTCACGTCTGTTCCCGGGTTGTCTTCTCAGGGCCAGCTGAGTAAATGAATGCAAAGCGTTTCACCTGGTCTATGTGTGTCAGCGTCGAGCGTGGAAGCCCGGTCCTTTGAACGCCGTCTCTGTGGGCCCACTAATTGAGCCAGATCAATTCACAGAGACAGCAAGCAGGTTGGCACAGTTGCCACATCAAAGAGATTCTAATAACTGCACACTGTGGCCATTACTAAGCCTGAAAAAGCCATATTTATATTTGCTTCAAAGCCAACCTGGCAGCAGTGAACAAACTGAGAAAGGAGGCCTTGAGTGTTCATTTTTTTTTGAGCAGATGATTGGACACAAGGACATTTTGGAACAATTTGAGAGCAGAATAGATAATATTCACATATGCATAAATACAATCATTTAAACTGTGCTTTAATTAGGTGCAGCTTTGCAGCGAGAGTGGAGAGCCATAAAACCTGCAAAAACACCCTGATGATCAACTGATTATTCCTAAGAAGAGCTATAATGTTTCTCACAACCACACTTTGATATTGTTGAAGCATCTTTCTACCATACTCCACAGACTATTCCTTTAAATAATCCACTTAGTATTCATGTTTCATGACACAAAGGGGGAATTCACTAAGCTTTTTGGGTGAAATAAATCTGTGCAAGAAACATTTGCACATCGACAGGGCTGCACCTAAAATACAGCAGTTGTAAAAAAACCCAATAATAAATAAAAATATACAGCACTTCAGGGGAAGTGGGATCACAGTAAATCTATTCAAAATATTTGATATATAACGTGAACTTTGTCGTGTACAACAGGAATGCCAAAGTCAAGTCCTTGAGAGCTACCTTCCTGCAACTTTTAGATGCATCTCTTTTTCAATACACCTGAATCAAACAAAGTGGATCATTACCGGGCCACTGCAGAGCTTATCAGCTGCTAGTGAGGGAATTCAGTAATTTGATACAGGTGTGTTGGAGATGACTTTTTAGTGTAAGTACATGGCTATTTCCTGAAAACGGTAAACCTACTCCATATTGCATCATGAAAAATAAAAGCACTTGCTCAGTAAGTCCAGGACACCACTGATTCACAGAAGCATTAGTTATGCTAAAGCTGTCTCTTGCCAGTTATCTCCTTCCTCTTCATGATTCACTTTCTCACTTGCCTCTCTCTGCTTGATAAGTGATAAGTTTGTAACTTTGTTCATTAGTGTGGGCCTGTCTCCTGCTGTACCGGCTGTCTGAGGTGATATAATGGGTGGCAGACCTCTGGCTCTCCCCTTCCAGCTATCACTCTCCCTACCAGGTCTCACTTTGTGTCCCTTCTCAACTTCCATTTTTCTTGCAATCCTTCCTACCTTTTCTTTCCACTTCATCTCTTTCACTCCGGCTAACCGCGTCTCTGTTTCTCTCTCACGCTCTCAGCTCGGCACGTCTCCGCGTTGCTCTGCGAAATAATTTACCACACGCAGTGCTCCCGCGTATGATTGAAGCATAATTAGACAGTGGAGGCAGGGAAGCCAGCAGAGGTGCTTGGGAGCCAGCGCTCGTCAGATGGTCCGTCTCACTCTCACTGGCTTTGCCCTTCAAAACTATCACTTCTGCAGCAGGAGCTGGGAGGGGTGTGCTGTGATGAGCCACTGCTGAGCTAACTTTGGCACAAAAAGTCAGACATTAGTGAGGAAGTTTATCTTTTTTTGGAAGTAAAATTATCTCCCAACATTGAAAGATACTTCCAACATTGTTCTCGTTTGCAATGTCTTGCAAAAGTTTTCATACTCCTTACACTTTGTTACAACTATATAAATATTTTGTACTACATATATAAAGCTGTGCTTATAAAAATGGATAGTTATAAAAGTAATTTTGTCCCTTTTTACTGTAATGCACCTAAATAAAATCTAGTGCCTCAAATCAGCAGCAAAGTTAGGGAGAAGTTTAAAGCCAGGTTATGTCATAAAAGAATATCACAAGCCTTGGACGTCTCACAGAACTCTTTTAAATGGAAAGTGTCACACAACTGCAAATCTACACAACATGGTTGTCTGGCTAAACCGACAGGCCAGGCTAGAAGTGTAAATAATCAGAGAAGCAGCCAAGAGGCCCAGGGTAACTCTGGAGGAGTTCCACAGTTAATGTGGGAGAATCTGTCGAGGCTGTAACAATCAGTCATGCAAATCACAAATCAGGCATTTATGATATAGTGACAAGAAGGAAGTCATTGTTGAAAAGTTCCAATAAGAGGTCCAGTCAGGGAGAAGACACACTGAACAAAGAAGGTAGTCTGATCAGACGACATCACACAATCTTTCTTTGCTTCCATACAAAAGCCCCAATGTGCGACAGAAAACTAACACTCCATTCTCACGGCAAAACATTGTGGTGCCAAGTTTTACTTCAACATGAACAGGGAAGTTGCAAAAAGAAATTAAGACAGGAATAGAGTTTTACCTTGCAGTCAATAATAAGTTAGAATGGCTTACATTAGACCCAAAATTATGTTAGAATGGCCCAGTCAAAGTCCAGACTTACTGTTTACAGATGTTCTGTTTCTGATCTAATTGGTTTCCAGAGGTCCAACCTGATAAAATGTACTAAATTTTATGGTTGCAATTTGATAAAATGAGAGAAAAGAGCCAAGGTAGAAGGATATATTTTAAAGTAATGAAGTTATTGACTATTTTAATTTCTAAATTCTGCAAATAAAAGTTTAAAATATGTTTTTACTTGTCAGATGTGTTCTTAATATATCCGTGATAATAAGGTTTTGACTTTAAAGTAGCATACATTTCAGGCTGCTTTGAAATCTAAGAGCTTTTTGTCCTTCTTTGCACAAAAAATTATAGAGAGGGATACAATTTAAAGTGAAATATTCACATGCCATACGCAAACAGTGGAAACCATCATTCAGGTTTGTTGTTAGTTGTGTATAAATGGTGACTATGGTGAGCATAAAATATGGAGCTGGAGCTGTTGTGAGCATCTACGATCATTAGGATGCCAATGTTGATGGCAGTTTCAGAGGAAAAATGCTGATCACCGCACTGACACCATCTGCTCTGCCAACAAATACTGAGGCAGATGTCAGAGGGGAATTGGCATTACATTCAAAGTGGCACACATCGCTCCGAAAGGTGCGTGATGCTGCTGAGTGAGCACCTGAATCCCCAGTGTCTGTCCAATTATCCTGCTGTATAAAGAGTACGCTGTATTCCCAGTGCATTTCTTCCAAATTTAACCCATGCTATGGGAGGAAGCGGGCCTCACTAGGCTAGCTGTTGTCAGCAACCAACTGTAACAGCACTGTCAGCCTTCCCTTTGATTACCGCCAAGAGGTCACCCTGGGTTGAGCCGAACTGTGCGGTCCGGTGTGTCAGCTGAGCTGAGACGTCAGAGAAGTCACCTTTAAAGGATAATAAGAGGACTGCTGACTGACTGCAGACCACCCAGGGGGGGATTCGTGCTTTTTCCACATGAATATAAATGTGATATTGACAGGAAATTTTCCCCAGGAGAGAGAAGCGAACAGACAGCAGAAGAGACGGCGCGGGGGGACACAAAGTGAAAGTGAAAATTCATGAGAAACAGACAGCAGGACTGATCACTCAACTTTGTTTCACACTGTTGTGGTTTCTGCTGTTCATTACTGCTTGATGGACCAGTGGTTCCTCTCGGTTTTAGCATAAATATTTGGGATTCACTTCAAGGACACATGTTAATGATGCCATTAACACAATTTCCCTACCATTTGCAAAATGAGTGGAAAGTAGCACCCCTCTGTTTGCCCTCACTTCTAAGAAGCCTATACATATTGCCAATGTTGCACAAAAGGCTTCATTACTACTGTTTACAGTTAAGGAAACGGGTCGAGAACTGAAACTGCTCATTGATGATTAACCATTTAGATTAGCCGTTCCAAGACAATTTAGTTTCTAATCCACACTTGTAACCCTAACTATTGCAGATAAAGGAACTCAAATGTAAGCCAGCATTTGGCTAGTAAGCCAATGAAAAATGCCATGATACCATAAAGTCAAATAAACCATTGCAAAATCTATTAATTAGTAGTATGGTTATTTTTTAAAACCAATAGCAAAAGTATGTATGTCAGCAAACAGACAAAATACCTACATATTTTCCTGAACACAAGATGCCCACAGTGAAACGTGTTTGTGACCGCTTCAGGCTGTGGGGAGGATTTACCCTTTTCCACAACATGGACAGGGACATTGCTTATAGTTGATTGTAATATATTTAGCCAAATACACCTTCCAAAGAGGTTAAATCTTACTGAAGTCTGAAATCCAGACTTAAATAAAATTGTACAATTTGTGGCAAGACTTGAAAATTGCTCTACAGAGATGCTCTCAGTTCAATTTGAAAGACATTTAGCTATTTTGCAGGAAAGGATGAGAGAAAGTTGTCGATCTCTTTGAAAAGCTTATATAATATGCTGAACTCTGAAATGTTTCCAATAACACACCAAAGGCTTCAATTGTACTGCTTGGGAATTAAACTTTTAAATGAAACCCCATTCTAGCTTAGAAAGAACACATCTGCAGAAAAGTAAACTATTACACATTTTTTATCCTTTCATCACCGTTACTTTTATCTTTTACAAGCAGCTGCAAAACTATGCTACATATAGGCAATTATATTTGTCATGTAACACTATTTATAGATTTTGTCCAATGGTCCCACTGATGGGACCACAGTTCATATATAATCTTTTGAAAAAATATTTTAAAAAAATCAGCCATGCAAATGTAATTATTTCCAGATATTTTTTCCCCCCTCGACTAGAATAAATAAATACCCAATATGCCATCAATAAATAATTTGAAGCAAAAACAGGACATTTTGCATGGAAAAACTAACTAATTTGCATTTATGCTCTTTCATCTCTAAAAGTATCACAGGATTTCTAGTCAAAGTTCATATTGGAAACAAGAAATGTCCATGGGATATTAGCGTTGCTTTGCTAATTCTCAGATGTACACGCTGGAAAAATAAAGTAGAAAATGGACAGCTTTGTTTTCATCCAGGCTGTTATCAGCAAAAGCCGACTGCAGCGAGAACGGGGAGGGATGATTTCCATAAAGACTGGCTGTTGTCTGAAAGCAAGCAGCTGTCAGGCGGAATTACCTCTCCGACACAGACACCACAATCGAGGGCGCCCTTCCCATAATTCAGTCTGATTGGCTCAAGGGGAAAATGGCAGCCTGTGGAGAGCGAGGCGAGCGGCTGGTTGACAGGTTTGCATCTGTGAGGCTTGATGCGGCTTTTGCCTGTTATCATTTTGTCTGCTCGACGTGTCAGTTTTCTCACTTCGGATAGCTACCTGAGCAAAGTGGCACGGAGAGTGGAGTCCGTGCTGTGAGGAAGCAAATAGGTGCCTGTGCTCTGTTTATAAAGACTCTCGCACAAAAGGTGATGAAGAAAATAACTAACATCGCACGTCTTAGAAGATTTTGGAAATTATGAAGCATGGTAGTTTCTTTTTGTAGAAATATTAAATTTTTTTTCGTATTGTTACAAATTTCTAACTACCATACATTAAAGAAAAAAACTATGCAGCAGATTCATTGATGTATCAAATTTAAGCACTTGTTGCTAAGATGCATGTGATTTTTATTCACATGCAAAACAAAGTAGGTTGCTGCATTCATAGACCAAAAATTGCACGTTTTCTTGGTTTTAAAGCACTTTATGAATTGGTAGTGGGAAAAAAAAAATCCAAAATTATTAAGTATTTAATCTAATAATCACAGATCAGATACCATCCACAAAAAAGTATAATTCAAATTTCTGGCTAATTAATGTAATTTTTCTACACATTTGTCCAATTTACTGTATTTACCTGTGGATGTAAATGTATAAAAAAAAAAATAATAATAAATAAACATTACATACCAGGTGTTAAAATCAATGACCTCAGTAGCTTTTCACAAGTTTAAAGTGCTTGAAATAACACACTGCCTTCCTCTCCAGGAGCCACCATTTCTTTATACGTATATTCTTGTACACTTTCCATACCTCATGAGTTGGTAGATTATAGTCTGCAGTACGAGTGCCGTGAAACTGATGGCCATGCAGGACAGCCTGTTTTTAATTGAAGACGAATCTGTCTAGTGTGCAGTGAAGCTAAGAAGTGACATTGGGCAAACGATCAAACTCCAAATGTTGTTAGTAGTCAAAAGGGGCCACGTCAGATGATATATTCCACAATAGCAAACATTTTTATCCAGCTCAGTTAGCCCCAAGCCCGCAGTGCAGAGAGGCTGGGACATAGCACCGGTCTAATACAAAAGGCCCTCTCTCTGAGTTCACCACTCTGTAAACATTTTTCGCTAAACTTTGGAAACTTGATGGGAGTTAACTCCGAAGCGGACAATGTTGGCACTGGAGGAAGCATCTCCCCTGAGTCCCCAACAAGCCAGTCAACCGAAACAGGAAAGGTTAACACTGGGGACAGTGCTGTTCCGGTAGCATAACTAGCGCACCTTGTTGTGTTATGCCAGACAAAACAAGAAAAGCTAGACATTCATTTAAAAAACTTAAATGTTCAGGGATTTGTCCTACTTTTTTTCCACCATACATATCTGACTGACAACTGACAGTAACAAGCAATGAAGCGGATGTACTACTCCACCCTGCACAAAAAGCTTGAAGATTGAAATGCTTTGAACATAAACCAGAACCATTTTGGACAGAGGTCAGCAGCAGTCAATTCAGGTCTGAAGAATGATTAACAACAAAAAAGTAACAAGTATATTTTTCTCTACAAAAAAGTACACCCAATCTATTTGTTTGCTCTTTTCGTCAAATGCAAATAATTATGAACTTTTGCCTTTTCCTTCTTTTGCAAATCATTTCTATTTTACATACATAATTAACTAACAGTCCAATGAAATTTTGACTCCAGTTTAAAGTATTCCATATTGATTTGTTATATCTTATCTTCCAAATATTATTTTCATCATTAAATAATTGTATAACAAAATTTAATTACAGCATGCAAGAATAACTTTTAAAAAATAATTGGGCTTCCTACCACACATTTGATTTGCAAATGTCTTTGCTATTTGTTGAATTGCACTACTTCACTTTTATTCATCACTATAAAATTAATGCTTCATACACGGATCACCAGAAAAACCATATGTTAGTACTAATTAGGATAAAAACCTCACTTTACCTCTACTGTGCATGTAGCTCTCATACTGTACATTGCCGGGTTCACAGGCAAACCCAAATACTAACAACCCCACACCTGCACCCCTCAATATATTCCAAGTGTTCTTCTCTGTGGCTTGTGTGGAGGTGAGTGACAAGGAGGGAGGTGCAGGGGGAAGTGTCCTTTAGGTGTCTTAATTATGGCGCTTCTCCTCCCTCTCACTGTCACCGTCCCCAGGGGAGAGAAAGACAAAAAGAAGGCAATGTTTCATCTCTGCTGCCTTGGTATTTTAAATTCCGAGGGGAGTTAGAGGAGAGACAGCAAGCTATTTCTTTGGAAAAGGAGGAAGAGAGAAAAATCAAATGATGGCTTCTCTTTTTCCTCTGTTTCTTGCCTCCTTTGCAGCTGTGTTTAAAATAAGGCATCTTAATAAAAGAGCTTTAATGGCGTCAAAGCAGGAGAAAAAGGCACAACTTGATTACTGTGACGGTTTTATTTAATGAGCTCAAAGCCTCTGGCTCTAACTTGGTATTCGTTTATTACTTTGTTGTGGGGAGATACTATATGTGACAAAATGGAGCAAGAGCAGCGAGAGAATTGGGAAGAATGTTCCTCATATGGAAGTTGTGGCATTGGTGATTTTCTTCCTGATTTAGATTCAATCCAGAACTCATCTGCCTTTTTCCCTCTTATGCAAAATACTGCTGTGCTATGTAGAGTGAGGAAAATAAGTATTTGAACACCCTGCAACTTTGCAAGTTCTCCCACTTAGAAATCATGGGGGGGCCTGGAATTTTCCTCTTAGGTGCGTGTCAACTGTGAGAGACATAATCTAAAAAAAAAGAAAATCGGAAATCAGGATGTATGATTTTTTAATAATTTATTGGTGTGTTACTTATTTGCAGCATAATTTCTGAGTGGGAAAACTTGCAAAGTCGCAGGTTGTTCAAATACTTATTTCTCACTGTATGTGTTTATTGAATCAAAAAGAAATTATAACATTTACAAACAAAATATATATAAATATATATATATATATACTTATATAATTTTATGCTTTTAAAAAATATTTAAAATTTAAACTTAGTTATTTCTCAGTAATATTTTATTTTACAATAAAAAAAACAGGAAAAAAAGATTAGAATATATATTTATATCCGGATGTCAATGCTGAGCTCTCTTCTTTTTTTAATGAAATTATGAATATTGAAAAAAAAAAAAAATGCTGTTCCAGAAAATGGATGACGTCAAAAACAATTTGGCAGATAGGCAGGCCCAAAAACAGCACACTTAATTATTGATGGGAATAAATTACTCTCATTGGATGTTGGCTGGGCAACCTGTGGCGGATGTGAAAATAAAGATGGGTATTAATGTGTACGCCAGAGGGTAAAAATGGCATCAAACAAAAGACAAAAAGAAAAAAGACAGGGGGGAGGCATTAGGAAGTAGAGCTGGTAGAGTGATCGTTGTGATACCTGGTAAAGAGACATTAGAGAGATGCAGAGGGAGTCTATAAAAGCAAACTACTCCTTAATGTCTCTCGCAAGTGTGATAAAAGCACAGGGTTGCAGCACAAAAAGAATCCTGGCCTTTCTATTTGAATGAACAAAGCAAGGGGGCATTCAAAGCTCAACTATTATACATAAATGCTAATAAAAAATGATTTCATGAATGTGCCCACGCACACATGCAAACAAAGGTTCTCCAAAAAGGTCAGCTCCTTTGTTTTGGGACACAGGACCCCCTCAGATGAAAATATTGACAGAGAATAGGTGAGCAATGCAAAGAAAGGCCCTAAAATGAGATGGACAAAGATCCTATCTGTATTCTGAGAGCCTGCCCTCTTATAAATATTGGAAGAAGGACACTAGTGGGGAGAGGAAACGGCCAAATGGTGCATTTTAGAAATGGCACACCTGAGCACCAGGCGGGATATCATCTCCCCTTGTCAGATCCCATCCCATTTGATCAAAATAATCGCCACCTTCATCGTTATCATCAATTCTGTCATCTTCACTGGCGCCATTCTCCATCTCATCAGCCCTTCTTTGGCTTCAAGAGTGGGGGGTGGGAGGGGATTTTTGGGATCAGATCAAATGCTTACATCTCATCTGTGAAAATCACTCATGGTGCACCTCTCAAAGTCATCACCATATTTATTGCTTCAATGCTGCCGACATTTTTCCCACCTAGTTAGATATTCGGACATTGTTGAACATTTGATTGGTGCCACAGCAGCGCAGAGGAAGGCTCCTGCTGGGCTTTGTTTAACAGCAACCGTTGTTCCACTAACAAGAAAATACAAATTGAAATTCAAATTTTGATTTTAAGGCAATTTAATATCCTTGAAAGAGTAATTTATTTCAGTAAATCAGTTCAAAAGGCAAGCATCCTGTATGAGATGGTGATACGATGTCTGATATTTCAAGCTTTTTGGTTAATTCTAGAGATTTTGGCTTCAAACTAATGAAACCCAAAATTAAAGATTTTTCAGAAAACTAGTTTTACACTGACAACTAAAAAAAAGACTATTCAAAGACAATGTTATAACCTACATGATAAACATCAACCACAGATGGTCATCAATACCCTCAACAAAGAGGGAAGACCAAAAAAATATTGCTTCTGAAGAATTGGTTGTATCAAAGTAATTTAATGGAATGTTTTGTGGAAGGACAAACTGAAATTGAAGGTGAACATTTTGTAATAAATGTAATGTTTAACTGTGTTCTAATTTTGTGAGATGCATCTGTTAAATAAAATGTAAAAATGAAATAAAAAACTGTAGAATTTAATTTCTTGTCAGGCTGACAATCACATTATAGTCATGTCAACGTGTCAGAAAGATTTAGGATTCTATATTTAAGATGCAAATTAGATCAAGTTGTGGTCTGTGTGAAATTTCACCATTTAGGCTTGCTTGCCAACATGGCCTTCATTGAACAACTTACTGCTCTCTTTATGAGCCTGTCTCATCTGCTTCTACTTTAACGCTTTGTTAATGGGGCACAACACAACTAAACAGGCTGGTCAAAGTTCACAGAGCAGATCCAGTTCAGGCACAAACAGACACGCAAACCAACATTCAGCCCACATCACCTCTCTGAAACAAACTCCACCCTTATTTCTGCACATCTTGTCCTTTCATAAAGAAATAAACAGATGTACATACTCCACAGTCACCTTGAAATGTCTCAAAGAAAGACAAAGCAGCTTACAGGCCACAATAAACAAGCTTTCTTATATTAAAAGTTGTCATTAAACTGCAGCATATTGCAGATAATTACATCCAGGAAAAGTGTGCTCATGGTGTAAAGCTGAATGTTCGTGAGACCCTGAGAGATCCATCTACATTTTTTCAATGCATTAGATGTGCAAACATAAATTTTAGCAGAAAATAAATGAAGGAGTGCCCACTTTCACTGATTTAGAGCAGCGCTGTTTTTAACTAAAAAAAACATAAGCTATCAGCAGCATGGCTGTGAAGCGGCCTACTGCAGGCTCAACCTGAGCAGACCACGTGACTACTTAATATGAGTTCTGTATAATTCTGTCAGTTTGGGGATTTCAGAATCGCAAAACTCTGAATGTTAGATTTTGCACATTTATATATATAGTCACTGGATTGGATGGCGTCTATTAGCTGATATAGCTAGTGATGTGCAATTGCAGACGCAATTACAGTGAGGCACGTAAACAAAACCAAACTGTTCTGATAAGGGATGAGTATGTCACAAAAATGGCAGTAGTGCTCTTATTTCTAATCCAACACCTATAAAATAGATTAATTTTTGACCTGATCTTAAATATTAAATTCAAAACATCCATAAATCAGTGATGGCTGTACCAACAATTTGAACAACAGTTGCTCTCCAGTTTTATGGAACGGCAAATTGTTGTTTTAATTTTATATGCAAATGCAGTGAAAATGTTTCTTCAAAATTAAAATGTGAGAACCTCATACTGACACATGGCTATTCAGTGTCTGCTGAAAATAAAAATCCCTCCTTACCTTGGCCATTTGGGCTTGCACCCCAGTGGCTTTGAGAGATGACACGGCCTTCTGAGCTGCAGCTGGACTGTCAAAATCCACAAAGCCATAACCTTTAAAAACAAGGGGGGAGGGGGGGAGGCAAAGGAATGAGATTAGTTAGGAAAAATGACTGCAGATGACTAACAAGGAGAATGACGAACACTTGATAATTGTAGCAGTAATAGGTTGGTAACATGACTACAGAGGCTGCCAGTTTTCATATCTGGTGAGCACTACATTGTTTGATAATTAGCGACACTGGCGTTCATAGGGGGATGCTATGCATCTTAATTAGTAGCATGGATGAGCGATTTAGTAATAACAAACCCCGGCACCCTGCCCACCTCTACCTCCACACACTCTGATCCAGTAATTCACACACAGTTGCACACACTTTGAGCAAACACCCATAAACAAAGGCGCACTGAGTAGCTGTTTGTGACAGGCTGTGGTTTAATGACACCTCATATGCATTAATTTCAATTAAGGTAATGATCATTTCTGAAAAGTCCACAATTTAAAAACACTGATTAAAGAATATCGGAGATACTTGCATAAACATAAGAGATGTTCATTAATTTTTCAAAACGACGCTTTTCTCCCGTTCAGCCTTTTGATTTTTGGAGACTGACGCTGGCAGACCCATGTCGTGTTCCTCAATGGCCAGCATATTAACTCAACCCCGTTTCACAGCCTCCATAATCCTCTCCCTGGTAACAAATCTCCCAAAGTTTGACAGCACACGAGAGCAGCTGCCATTTCCCTCCCTCTCTCATCCTCATAAAGACACACTTTATAAATTTCCCAGAATTTAACCTCGCTGTTCATCTTCTTACCGCTTTCTTCTATCCATCTCTTTCTCCAAAACACTTTCCCTCTCTGTCTGTCTCTCATATTTTTGTCGACCTTAACAGTCACCAGCCCCCATCTGGAAATTCATCAAAGCAGGGAAGCAGGGGGGGAATGAAATCTGTGACTGTGATTTATGAGTTATTGTGATCCCGACGTTCTGCGGGATGTATCAGAGACGGGGGTCACGTCTGTGTTAATTAAAATTTGGTGGCGGATTAAAAGCAGTCAATGGTGCCCTCTGATCCACTGTTTCAGGAGGAAAGTGTAATTAGAACAGGATAATAGCTGCAAGATTTTCCGTCGGAGGGGGTTAAGCATAAACTCACAAATGTTTAAGTACACTTAAAAACGTACTTTTATCCTATCATACATGTAGACAGTTTATACAAATAGAGAGGTGGTTACTTTCTCTCTCGTTTGTGCTGCGGTGGCGGAGAGGGGTCATTTTCTTGTTGGATGGCCGTTAGGGAGAGCAGGGTAATGTGAAAATCATAACCTGTGGTGGAAGAGAAATCGAGCGCGAGGACTGATTAATGGCCAGCTGTTAGAGTGGCTCTAGGAGGGGTAGCTCTTTAATTGTGGAAATATGAAGAGCCAGAGTAATATGTCCTGATTCAAGTAGGCAGATTTTTTTCTTTTTTTTCCACAAAAGGTAATTTTTCATCCAGCATTATTTTTCAAGTATCTGTAATTAAACAGTACATCCAACTATTCTGTTACACTAAATGACGACTAAGATCAGTGGCAGGAACATGACAAATATAAGTGTGTGGTGGAGTCTGATTAAAAACTGAAAACAACAACAACAACAAAATTGGTGAGATGTACATATAAAGAAAAAAAATCCTCTTTTGGGGAACATTTTAATCTGAAATTACTTAAATCAACTGGATGTTAAAGAACAGCTAAACCCCAAATCAACAGTTTTTGAAGTTAAACTGTACATAAAGAGGGATATCTTTATGTTCCTGTGCAAATTATGACATTTTGACATTTAAAATAATCTTAGTGCTGCCCCCTTTGGGTTGGAAGGTGGCCACTGCAGTTGAATTTTCCTATTGGCTACAACTGCACAGGTTGGTCGACGTCTATGTCACAGTCCCACATTTGGGTAAAAAAAAAAACAATCTCACTCAGGCACACGTAATGTTAAAGCAAAAAATATTCATGTATTTTATTAGGACTATGTGACAGGTCGACGAGTGGCATACAATTATCAAATGTAATAATAAAAAGCATGCTTATTTTACAAATATAAAACTTAAAAGTATCGCATTACATTCGTATTTGTATTCAAGACTTTAACTTTTGCTGAAATTACAGCTATAAATCTTCAGCTATATCTCCCTACTAGTATATCTGGAGAAGGCCGTATTACAAAATGAAGATGCATTGATCTGAATGAATCTCTGTAGCTCTGGAAGTAGGTCGTTGTCCTGCAGGAAGGTGAACTTCTGCACCAGTCTAATGATTTTTTTACAACCTGTATTTAGTTCCATCTGTATTCCTATCATTTCTAACCATCTTTCATGTTGTGGCTGAAGAAAAGCATCAGCATAACCAGAGCACCTTTTTCTACATTTATTGTTTCCGTTACATGGCGAGTGGCAAACTGCAAATGAGACTTTAATAATGTAATTTGTTGCTGTATTATGTTTTTATCATGTAAAGCACTTTGAACTGCCTTGCTGATAAAGTGTCCTACACAAATAAACTTGACTTTGTACGGATCTCTGAAGCTTCTCCAAAGTCTTGCTGCTATTGTGACAAATGCTGTTCATGCTCGGAGTGTCAGTTCAGGTGGACCACCAAGTATTGTTGGGTTTGAAGTTGTTTCTGTGTTCTGTGAGAAAAAAATTTTCACACCCGTACCCTCCTCAAAACCTCGTCACAACTTTATTCTTAGGGTGTCTGTTATGTTCCTTGTAATTTATGAAGCTTTTTGTTCTCTAATATTCTCCAATAATACCTCAGAGACTTTCACAAAAAAAGTTCTGTTTAAATTTCCCTCAGATGGACTCCATTTATTGATTATGTGAGTGTGGAAAGCTGGAAGTCAAGTTTTATTTTGGGGTGAGAGAGTACAGGGGCCAGACTGCATACGTACACCACACTTTTCACTGTTGTATGTATAAACAGTTTGAAAGACATGAATAATTTTCCTTAAACTTCATAACTACAAACATCTCTGACGAGACAACCTGAAAAACCAAAGTATAATATATCCTCAGGTCCAAATACAAATGAAAAGTGGATGTAAAATTGTCAAACTATGACCAGCGATGAAAAATAAAACAGCACACATGACAATACTTTGAAGAAAAAGCCCAACACAAACTCTGCCAACCATGAGCTCTTTCTTATTTCCTAAGATACTGTTAAACTCTACATGAAAAGAGTCAAAAAAAAAAGAAAAAGTGAACAGTCCAGAAATGTGATAAGCGACCCATCACTGCAATGTATAACTTAACAGAATTATAAGACGCTAGTAGTAAATAATAATAGCTTCAGTAGAACTAAAAACATTTTAAAAAAGGACTGCCAACAATCAAACAACTTTTCCCTGTTAATCTTGCTAAGGTGGCAAAAGGACATTTTGTCCCTTATCAGATGACTACAGTGGGAAGCAGAAGTTGACGTATTTAAGTAAAGCTGTTAAACAAACTGAGAAATCGCAACAAATTCCTCTGATATATTGTGGAATTGAAGGATACTACAACATAAAATGGAAAGCCTCAGCAAAGCAAAACTACTTGAGAATATGTGCTCACGATCAATCATTTGAAAATGCCTATAGATGATGGAAGCGGTTACAGTGATTTAAAACAGCATTTAACCCAGACGTTTTGATAAGATAGCGTTTCAAAATAACCCAATCCATAATTTCAGACATCTTGATCTCTTTCTGTCTACATGCTGTGAATTTATTAGCACTGTATAAAATTTCAGCAGCACTGTCAGCCTTACTGGTTCCCTATTAGCACTCTAAAATAACTGCATCATACTGTAAGCTAAACTTAGACGCCACAGCTCTTAGCTTATGAAATTTAAGTTTGATCGTTACCTGAATGTCTTCTGACATTTCGAGTGCAGCATCCTACATGCAATATCTGATCATATCATGGCAACATTCAGTTGTGCCTTAATGCAGTAATTATTTTTCGTTTAATTAAAGTGTAATATCCGCTTTTCACTCGTGACGGATAACATTTTGCAACCATAACATTTGAAGGTTACGTCCTGGCACATTATTTTTATACAGAGACTCTGTATGACTGTATTCTTAATCTTCCCACTAATGATGGAATTTAGATCTTTTTAATTTGACTGAGGTGACAATATAAATAAAGCCCCATTCCCCTTTAGTTCCACTCAGAGTATTTTAACTCCGCATTTAGGCGAAGCATGTAATGTAACTGAGGCCCTTCTGGGAAATGATTCACTTTAATAATCAGAACATTCCAATGGTGAACACTTGAAACTGCTGATTACAAATTTAATATTCACCCCATTACCACCTGGAGAGCACTTATCAAACTTTAAACAGAATGAGGATTTTGGAAACGCTGACCCATATTCTGAGAGGTGGAAAGAGAGAGAGAGAAAAAGAGAGAGGAAAGAGAATAAGTGCACAGAGGGAAGAAAGAGGCTTTCTGGGGTCAGCGGAAGAAGACCCAACTGACTATGTGAACTGGCAGCAGAAGTAGGTCCAGTTCGCTCTTTTACTGTGCAGTTATTCTGGCTGATATGTGCATTATGACTCCATGATGTGTAATATTATAACCACAAAATAAAACTATTACAGGTTTAAGCAATAGAAAAAGGAGATTCATAACTGAAAGAGATGCAGAAAAATATCATCAAATTGTGCTTCTATCAGACAGAATGGTTGAGTGATAATCATTATTGTTCTCTGAATGAATCTGCAATTATTCTGACTCATCCAAAGGATTTCAAGGAAAGCTTAAAGTATGATGGTTAGATATTAAATAATTATGCTACTAAGACTGAGGATTATGGTTAAAATTTACTTGTGCTTATTTTAAGTTGATTTTTTAAATGTATAGAGACAAAATGGTCTAAAAGAAAATATTAAAAACAAATATTGGTTATTTTAAATGTTGCAAAGAAATAAATATACAGTATTCAGTTTTCAATACCATATTCTTTTGAATTATATAGATATTTTTCATATATCTAAAGCTTTTGTGATGTATTTATTTTCTCCACAAAGTTTCCCTTGTTAGAACCTGACTATTTATGTGCATCCACAGAAAGTAAGATTTTTATTTTCTTTTTATCATGACTATTTTTGTTGGAGACAGCAGGAGACATTTTAGAGCTTTTAAAAAGTTCCCAACGAGCATTTATTGGACAAACGTAAAGACAGAAGATTGACATTTATTTCTTGCTTTGTTGTGCATCAACACAAATCTTGCACTTTTATTATCAGTCAGGCCTTTTTATTGATAATGTCAGACAAACAAAACCAACATTAGATAAACTGCACAAAGCCAGGAGCGCATTTGCTTCTAGGATTGTTTATATGAAGTTAGACTGTAAAATTAAGAAAAATAAATCTGTTTGTTAAACTAAGTGGTTGGTTGAGATCTTGACTTATATAAGTGAACTTATTACAGAAGTACAATTAACACTTTGCCTCACCTTTGCAAGAACAACATGTGCTCTGCTGCATGTGGATTTTTTAGCACAAGCAACACCAAGATAATTAAAAAACAATTAAAGATTTGCTTGTTTACTATCAGTGGTATAACACAACACAGGACGATTTAAATAAAACCTGAATTTGTCTTTATATTTTTCTTGTCATTAGATGTTTTGGGCAGAAACCTTTTTAGCTCAAAACATGATTTGGTTTACTCCATATAGGTGAGATGTTTATATGCAATCTAATTATATGAAGGTAAGTTACGTTTACAGAACTTGCTTTCGTGAATAAATATCTTCCATTAAGTGACTTTATCATCAGTTTTGAGAACTATACTTGCAGATTCAAAATGCAGGTTTAAAGTATATTCAGATGATTAAAATTGATTGCCTTACCCTGAACTGACAAAATTATGAATTTATTATTTTAAAGTTGCTACAAATCTTAAGGTTTAAACATGAAACATAATTTTTTAAAGATTTTTTTAAGTGCTCAATGAATTTGACAAAATCATTTGAAAGAGCATGCTTGATATATTGAAAAATAGCAATTTTCCAGAGGGGAATATGTCAGGTCGTCCACAATCTTTGGAATATTACAAAAAATATAAAGTCAGAGGTGAGAAATGTTATGTTTTTGTGAAATAGCCCAAAATTACTAGTTGTCAACATTTAAACATATGCATTTTAGCCAAGTGCAATGAAAATGTCAGGCATGTCTGCTGCTGCACTGATCCTTGATGAGTCACTTAGCTGAAGAAAAAGTCAACTAGGTTGTAAACGGTTAAAAAGCCATGCTAGACACCTAAGAAAAACACACATCGTCATGAAGACGCGTGCAGATGTTTCCAGAAAGAAAGGTTTCTCAACCCAAGTCAATGTTGCACTGCCGCTGTATTCAGTAAGTACACTTTCTCAAGTTACAATCTCAAGAGGGATGCAGGGGGCAAGGTGTTGCTTTGAAGCCTCTGCGCAGACACAAACACCCGATCGATTGCTGTCACTTAAAAGCAGCTCAAAGTGACGGACTACATGCGTGGCTGCTGATAATATTGTGTAGTTGCACACCAATATGCACACGGAGTCGCTGAAGGACACGTGCAAACAGGGAGAATGACACCACCACACACTCATTCTCTCAGACACACAAACAGAGAGTAATGTGCAGACACACAGACAGTCTGAGAGGAATAAAGAGAACATGAGCTGCCATATCATATTTCCTGGTCTGGCTCTAACTGGTAGCCTGTCAAGATAAAAGGACCATCTTCAATCAGTTACTACATGACAGTGCTGTACTACCCTTGCCTTGCCTTTACACTGTGTTCTCTGGAAGTGCTTGTGTGTACAGGAGGCAAGGTGCTCCATAACACAGTCTCTTTAAGAAGGTGTAGTAGAATAGTGGATGTCACCTCGAGCCACGCACACGCAGCAGTCTTCAGCAGAGAGCGGAGATAAGGGACTCATTACAGAAAGAATCGACGTATCAATCAACATTGCATCATTCTTGCATTCACCATCAAATTATGCTAATCCTAATTACTTCTGGGGAAATGACTATTCTTTATCTGCTAATAGTCAGGATTGTTTGGGGTCTCCTGCCTACAACATTCACTATTATTCTCCCCAATATATCAATTTTTCACATTCTCATATTCAGCACTAATGATCCCATTTTACACCCCATACAATAGAATAATAATGCCCTAAGCATGAATAATGAATCAATGTCAGGTTACAGAGACTTCCAATGGACTGCCAGGCAATTGTTTACATGTTTGTGAACCATTAAGTAAGTTCAGAAGTAGCCATTGTGTGAGCGTTATTAATTACTTTGGTTACATGTATGCAAATAACTCAAACATTGGATGGACTGCAATACGTATGGGAATTCACAAATATGATTTTGAATTAAAGTATAGTTTTGTTTAAAGCTGATTCTGCCTAAATATGCCTGTTTAGAAAGACAATTTATTATAATATGCAAGCTCATATTTAGCATATTTAGGTTTAAAGTGTATATATAATATATATATATATATAGTTTTGAAGTCCTTTTAGATGATCTTTTTTAGAGAGATGTCTGTCTCATTTTATATCAGAGGCTCGTGGTTGAAGGAAAATTTTATAATTAAAATGTGTCACAGTCATAAAAACTTTACATTCAAGTGTAAATGATATAATTAGTGCTGGCATATCAGCTAACAATAGTCTGTTTTGGCAGTTATGCTTTATGAGGTACGGTTAGTTAATAACATACAACACTGCAACAGTTACAACTAAAAGCCCTAACTATATTGAAAGCCTCTTGAAATAAACATTTTTTTAGCTTTTTTTAAAAGAACTAACAAAATAAAGCACACGCTAACATGGTAAAGTCAACATGTTAGTTAGATCTGTATTTATCATTTCAATCAAACTTAAGCAGAAACTTTAGAAAAAGGTAAAAGAAATGAAACACTTAAGAGTCAAATGCCTTTTGATTGATTACCAGCGTGCGGTAAAGCTTGAAGATGGTTTAAAAGTAAAAATGGTTTAATTAGAAAAGACAGAGTCTAGCATTAAATATGGTCATCTTTGTTTGGTAATTCGTTTAAGCATTTAGTAAAACCTTCACTTCGTAGAAGCTATTCGTCTTTTTGTAGTTGTGACAAGTCTCTCTGCCTTGCAGGGTGGGTGGGTGCTGAATTTTGGGGGGCTGTGGTACGCTGAACAAACACTGAGGCAGAGGCCAGTGGTTTTACAAAAGTGAAAAAGGCATCCATGACTAACTGTGGCCAAGCCAAGACCGCCTTGGTCAAACTCCAAACCAAAAGGAGAGCATCCCAACTGGGACGCATTCCTCTGTCCTCCATTTACCCCGCACCACCAGCAGCTGAGTTTGGGATAAATTCTGTGGCTACTAAACCATGAGTATTTGTGGAGTGAGTATAAACACCCGTGTGTGACCTTCACATTTCTTGTGCTTATGTGTGTGTACGCGTAGGTATATAAGTAAACAAAGGATGATGATAAATTTATCTTTCTGTTGCAAAGCCCCACAGAGAAACATCTGCATTGCAAATAGCTTCTCAGCCGTAAGTATTTAAAACTTCTGACCACATGACTGTCATCAGCGCAGTGACACTGCAGAGAAGTGACAAGACACAAGCCGATCCCTCCACCACCAGACTACAGCTTAATATTCCATCTGACATTCATAAAATAAACAGCTTTGCTTCAATCTCAGATTGAAAAAAAGCTTCCAACACATGTGCAACTTCTGCAGCTCCACAAATTGGAGGGCACTCATTTTGTCCAGTGTCCAAATGCTACCTTCCTTGTGCCTGGTGAGAAAACTCATTTGTTGTAGAATAACTCATATAGAAGACTATTCTATTCTAGACACTGGTGACAAGATAGCAGGAGGGGCAATTAACTTATCAACCTTCCAATGGATTTATAGCTAAAGCATACATCTCGGCCTGAAGCAGCCAGGTTATTGGCTGTATTGTATTTCTTGTCATTTTCCTCTGCAGGTGTAGGAGTATCCTTGTCAGAAAGCCGCAGTCTGGATCTGCAGAGGGCAGAGAGCCAGGGCTCAGGCCCAAAGAGGCCACTGGCAGCTCATTGTGACAATGACAAACTGAGCACACGGTTAAAAAAATAAGTAATTCTTCATCCAATATCTGTGCAAGTGTTATAAATAGGATCTATATAACCGTGAGGCACCTAAATTACATGTTCAACTTTGTCTGCCCTTCAGAGAATGATGGAGGGATTTTACATAGAAATGAAACAAATGTATTGCTTTTATTTGGTGGTGAATCTCTAAGTAAAATTTTAACATTTACACATAGGAATACAGTTTAAACTTAAGTAGTGCAGCCCACAGCTAAATATTTAACGACTGAATGTACAAAAAATAAAAATATATGTTAATTTCTTGTAAATGTATCATTTAAAAACAGCTCAACATACACAGTATATACCATATTTCTTCAGCTATACACAGATTTACGGAAGGATTTAGTGTGCATACTGACTAAATTTCTCTTTCTTACACTCAGGGGGAAGAGCACATCAGGGGGTTCTAATTAGATGATGACCCTGCTCTACCTCTTGAGTCACATCCGCCCACAATCAATTAATCTAATAACCCAACTGGCTAAGAGTTTCTCAGAAAGCATCACTTCTTTAACAATTATTCCTGGAGTTAACTTTTTATTTTTCCACTTACAACAGTTTATTTCACAATATTGCAGCTGTACCCTGACCACAACCAAGGAGTTATTTGAGTTGTGTTGGGAAATAATGAGGATTTTTTTCCCCCACCAAAAGCAGCGTGAGAGCGAGCTCTTTAGTGGTTTTATAGAAACACAGCAAAGAGACAATGGGGCTTTCCTCAGCCAGAGGACCACCTCAGTGGCAATTTATTGTTTTCTAAAAAAATATGGTCCATTCGATTCAATTCAAATTCTAATACAATGTTTTTATTCCAAAGGGAAATTTGATGTCGTCATAACTCCTATCCTACAGGTTTTTGTGGACCATAGTGCTGTAGGCACAAAGGATCTCCGGAAGCAGCCAGTATTGCAATCAATCTAAAGACAGTGGCTGTATGACAGAATCATGGCCGTCATGACATACTAAGAGCTCAATTTCCAGGTGCAGAGACTATATTCTACAATAACATGTCAGGAATGACACCATTAGCTGTTGGTAAGCAATGCTAATCCCCCTCATTTGCATTTTCCACTCTGCATTAAATTTCTGTCTGGCCGTATGATTAGAAAGCCAAGCAGAGAGATGTTGGAGTTGGGGATAAGAACTTACCCATCATGATCTAGATGGCTTCAATTTCATTCTCTCTATGTTCTTTGGTCCTACTATGTATCCACAAAGCTTCCTTTCCAATTTTTCTGAATTTTCTTTTAAATCATAGCTCAGGTTTTATCTGAGCTTGTAATATGTTAATCAGTCGCTCCCAGTTTTAAAAACAATACCTTGTTTGACAAGGTTGCACATAATAAAATGGTCTAAAATTAAAGTAATGAGAGCAAAATTCTTCCAAGTGCATAGCATCCAAAACCGGAGGAAATAACTGTCCAACCATGCAATGCCTCAACCAAAAATTATGAACAAAAGTCAAGAAAATGAATAAATCTGAATAACACAGCTACTCCAACATGTCACCATGAGCAGCGCAATTCTAGAATGCTGATCCTCCCTTTCTTGTATTTTTTTTTAAAGAGGAGCACAGTGCAGACAAACTTTACAAATTATATATATGTATCTATGCAAATAGATGCTTTATTTCCTGAATAATTCATAAAATTAAACAGCTGATTTTTTAGAACAGTTTTTTTGACCAGCATTTATTTGAAATGCTCAGTGGTTACCAACAGGAGCTGCCCCACCTTTTCATGGAGGCACTCACAAACTTTGATTGGTTAGAATGGATTCCTATGAAGTTCTGCAAATGATCAACATGGTTTTCTTCTCTGCCCCTGAAAACTACAGTTTTTTTCTGTGATAAAGCCAGAATCTTAGGCAGAGGAGGGGAAAACAACTGACACTAAGCCACAAATACTGGTAAATAATTCCACCTGACCACTTTGACACGCGACATCAGTTAAGTTTAGGGTAATACAACAAAAAGCATTTAAGGCATTCTGGTTTAGAAGCAAAATTCAAAATCAAGCTTTAGGAAAACTTGTGGAAACAGATGCTGAACAGGATAGGTTTTTTTAATGAAATTATGTAATTTAAAGATTACACTCAACTTCATTTTATTATAATTTTAAACTATTTTTGTTATTTGACAGTTGTCTTTATATAAATTTAGACAATTGAGTCGCATTATAGTTTTTCCTCTTTACTGAACACAATAGAAATCATAATCACAAACATTTCCTTACTCTGTCAGAGCGACTTTCATCTGTTTTCTCCATTTTCTTTATTGTTTCTCTTTTGTTCTGTCTTATTATCATTCCTTAATTAGCTCATATCTGTTCACACTCATTAGCTACAGCATTGCACCATATGGCATTTTGAAGATTTTCGAATATAAAATCGGGATACCACTTAAACGATAGTTTTCACTGCATATGTTTGTAAGAAAAGATGCTAAAAGCAATATTGCCATGCATGATGTCTTCATTCAAAAACGTATATAATCAGCATTGCCATTTTACATTAAAATTAATTATTTTATCTCCTAATCTCTCCTAATCTTTGAGCTATAGAAGACACAGATAACCTTAGGAAAAAAATAAGAGCAATTTGTTGAATTGCAGCAACATATTGCTTTATTATGAGTGCCTCTAAGCTTGGTAACATAATTCCAAAAACACTGATGTGTTCGGTGCAACATGTGAAGAGCACTTGAGAAGGTTTGAGAAGTGGACTTATTATTTGTCAAGAGCTTGTTAAAAGGTGACCTATGGCAAAAACAAGAGAATCTACACATTCTCAAACATCCAATAATGAACAGAAAGCCAACATTTAAATACAATATACATTGATGTAAAAGTACAAAACATCTAGATGCCAACATACAAACTCATGCAACCACACTGGGTACATAACAGTCTGTAGCTACCCAGTGCAAGTACACTCAAACCTTTGCACACGTTCAGATTTGAATTAAAACGTGACTGCATAGCTCCTCACTGATGGGAAAGTTTTATAGTATACAGATTTTTACACAAAGAGCAAAAGCAGCTCCTCTTTCACACTTCTCTTTCACTTCACATATGGAATGCCTTAAAATAACTTCTCCTTTATTCCACCTGTACCTGGAGACTGCTAAGTTTTGCATTCAGGCAAGGTTCTATCTCCCGCAGCACCATATGATCCTTACTTCAGCATCAGTTTACTACATAACATAATCATGCCCAGTCCAATACCAAGATAAAAAGATGAGGTGACAAATTAAATATATGAACAAAGCCAGATCACAGAATAGCCTGTTGGATTGGATGATGAAGAAAATCTCCAAGCAGAGGTAAACTTTAGAATCTGGACAAAGACAGATGATCCACTGGATCCAAATGAATATGAAGCTCATTTTTAGGTCTTGCATCTGTTAGTCATTCATGAGAAACTGCTCTGCCGCCCAGAGCTAGAATTCCTATTCATTGGAGTTATGATTTATGCCACCCTTAAATAATCAAGGGTATGATCATTAGTCAGGGGATGTGCAGAGGGTGAAAGCCATGGCAGTTAGGTGGAGAGTTGTATCTTTTACAGTGTTTCTCTTGCATTTTATGGCTTAGGTTAAGGATAAGAAATGACTGCAGATACACCTCCTCACCGGTCACTGGTGTTTGCCAAATGCATTTTGTGAAATTTGTTTAAAATGTAATATTCTTTTGAAGACTTCTTTACAATCAACTAAGTTGATTTATTTTATCCACTGTTGCCACATTGTTCCTTAGGATGGGGGATTGCTGCAAAGTCATGATGCAATCTGCAGGACATAGACTTTCTTAGCTATAACTGTTTGCAAAGTCCCAGGAGCTAGTGGAAAGAAGAAATTACAGCTACCAAAAGTGTCAACAGTGATATTTTAAACATGTTTCTATTGATAAAATCTTCAAAATGTAAGATTCCCGAACAAATTCTCCAAATTTGTAATTGTGTGAAAATGCTTGATCTTTATGATTTCACCTCATCACGGCCCCTACTTCTGACAAGATGAATTAGAAATCCACAAAAAGAGGAGACAACTACACTGCATGTGAAAACAGCACAGGAAGTGGATGGAGTACAAAAGGTCAGAACTCAAGGAATGTGCTGCTCATAGCCAGGCTTCGTCTATTTATGACAAGCTTAGCCATTCGGATATCTACTTGGTGAATGGCCAGCTTGAACTTTACAAGAATGTAGACAGAGATAGTGCAGGGACTGGGGGAGGCGCTTATGGTGGGTTCCTGTGTGTATGTGTGATTAGAAGATGTTAACAAAGGCTGTTGGTGTTATCCAGTAAGGTTCTGCACACTGAATCTGCCCAGATCAATGTGATTATCTCTCAGCTATTGCTAATTAGAGTCATTAATTCACAATGCAAGCAGGAAACAGCACACACTTACTTTCCCTTCCTCCTTTGGCTGATCTCGCCTTTCTCTGAAATGGCTCTGAGAGTGCAGAGCCTCTTGGAAAAGGTCTGTGTGTTGGCCACACTTCAGTCGAGATTCTCATCTGCACATAATTCACTTTCAAAGGGCAGAGAGGGCGGCAAAGAGAATCCTTAATTACGCCGGCACAGTGTCCAACATAGACAAATGTTTATATCTTGGCCCTCTAATGAGAAACCAATAACGGATGCAAAAAGCATTCTAAGCCCCCCACACCCACCACGAATATGCATGGACATGACAATGAGAAACAGGCCATATTGGAGAACTTCACCTCATTCATCAATAGTCCTCATGTCCAGTCATAGAATACTCTACTTAGGCTACCCACTTATGCAGCAATAAATCTGTTTTACAGAATGTGACTTTGTCTGTATTTCTCCATCAGATTGATCCTTGGGTGAGGCAGGGGGTCTTCAAGCTTCAACAGTCAAACTCCTCACAGCCTTTTAAGGTGAAGTAAAGAGACATCATGTACATTCAAATAAGACCAAACTGGATCAATATCCCAAACGGGGGGAAAGAAAACACCATGCAATGACTTTTTGATTTGAAAACATATAAATTTGTGTAATAGTATTCACTCAAACATTAAAGTTTCTCAACATACTGATCAGAATTTTACAGGCTGTCAGTACGTCGCATAGCAAATGTAACAATAATTCCTTCAAGATGCACTTTTATGCAATGCCCTTGAGAGTTTTTAACATCCTCGTGTAAAATGGACAAGAAGTTCCAGGGCAAAGAAATGAACAACACACTACAGAACACGCAGACAAGAGAGTATCTCCTCATCTCATCTGTCCCCCACTATTCACTGTGGTGGTGGTGGGCCTGTAACAGTGGAGTGTCAGTCCGGCCAGTGAAACGCCACGCTTTTATCTCCCAGTGGCGGAGGAGGAGGAAAATAAGGGTCCTTCAAAGGGCTGAGGTCATTTCCTGTGCCTCAAGGTTCCGACGGAAAAAATAAAACGTCTTCATTTGGTCGGCCCTGCTTTATTTCAAAATGCCGACGTCGCCATTTAAGAGGGCCCTTGTGAGCACGGATGGCAAATGAGCACTTTTGTGTTGTTGCAATCTATCCCCTTTCTCCTACTCCCCTCGCCATTTTCAGCCCCCCTGCTTTGTCTTTGATGTAAACCTCAAATCATGGTTGTATTTTTTTTAAAGTATGTGTAAAAGTGCAGGGGCAGATACACAGATGATAGACCATGAGAGGGAGTAGGTAAAAACAGGCAAAGATGAGATGTGCAAGGCTGCAGAGGAGCATGAGAGCGACAGTGTGAAATTAAGAGCTGAATGGTTCCTCTCATCCACAGCCCTCTACAGCCCCAAAGCCCTTTCATAACTTCCTGTTTTTCTCTGAACTGGGAAACATCCAAAGCACATGTGTGTAGTAGGAATGCACTGTTCACATGCAACTGATATTGTGTGCGTGCGTGCGTGCGTGCGTGCGTGGGGGGGTGTATGTGTGTGTGTAATAAAGTAACGCAGCAGTGAGCGAGTGAGTCAGAACTGGCAAGATATAGAGACTCAATGAAGGGCCTGCGTGGTGCGGTGGAGGAGAGCAGCCGGAGCAGGCAGACAGGCTCACATGCTGGGATGTTAGGAGGAAGAGTGATAGATCTATTGCATGGCCACTGTTGCTGCAAGAGCAGAACACACCTCGGGCAGATGGATGGGGAGTGCGTGTGGGGGTACGATTAATCTTTGCGAGTGTGCCCTTTGTGTTGGAGTGCGTGGGAGAGTTGTATTACATGGTCTTGGAGTGTAGTTTTGAGATGTGGTACTTCAAAAAGGGCTTTACAGTACTTCTACAGCTACTGAAGGCCAAACGTAGCAGACAGATATATGGTAGAGGAAAGAGGAATGCATGTTCATGTTAGTGCGTGGGTATTTGTCATAGTTTGTTTGCTTGTGCTTTGGAATACACCTGACCTGTAAGCACAGAAAGCATTGACACTTGTTTTTTTCTGAAACACTCCCACTCCTATGATTCCACCAAACATCTCACTCGGTATCCTTTCTTCCATCTTTACTGTTCGGTTTATTTCTCCTTTATGGCCTTTTTTACTGGCAAAACAAAGGTTCCACTATAACAAACCTTAAAATGCTCATATAGAGGAAATAAGCTTTATTAGGTACAGCTAATTAGAAAATGCCTCTAATCGCTTGATATTACAAATAGCAAATCAGCCAATTACATGGCAGCAACTGAAATAATTTTCACATGGTGAGGAATACTTAATAGAGTTCACTCTGGGCATCAGGATGGGTTAAGAAAGGAGAGTTATGTAACTTTAAAGTAGCATGATTGTTGTTGCCAGACAGGTTGCTCTGAATAGTTAAGAAAGGGCTTATCTACTTGCATTTTCACTCACAACCATCTCTCAAGTTTTACAGAGAATTATATGGAAAATGTAAAGTATCCAGCTACTACAGCTGTGTGTACAAAACCACCATGCTGATATAAGAGTTCAGAAGAGAGTAAGCAGACTGGTTTGAAGTGGTAGAAAGAAAAAAGTAGCTGTACCTGTTACAACAAAGGTATGCAGAATACCATCTCCAAACTCATAACAGGTCAAATGTTGAAGCAGACCACAAAGCGTGACACTTATGTCAACCAAGAACAGCAGGTTACAATTCATACAGTTTATCCAAAATTGGACAATAACATCTTGAAAACATGTTGCTTGATCCAGTGATTTTTAGTTTCAGCTTTGATACTCAGATCTTAGGTTAAATATTTGGTATAAACAATATGAAAGCGTGCATCTTTTCTCCATTTTTTACGGTTTAGACTTATGGAAGGTGTGGGGGATATTTTACTGAGTAAAACAATTTCATAAAAATATAAGATGTGTGACAAATTTTTTGTCAACATACTGTATATCTGTGTCCTCTCATTTGCCATATTTATACATATGCATCCAGATCAAACCAACAGCAAAAAAATATCTCTATAAGTATTAGCTGTAATACTAATGAAGAATTTTTTTATATATATATTTGCAATAGCTGTTGCTTTTGTGTTTACATTAGTGATGTTTTATATACTTGTTTGAAACCTCTTAGCTTATATCAAAGAGAAAATTGTCATTCTTACTCAAGTTTATCAGACCATAAAAGACCAAATATGACAGAAATGTTTGCAAAAACATTCTTTGTTTTTGTAAACGACTGTAAAAAGAATTGAAAGGTAGTGTATGTACAGCATAACATAAACTGCACACTGAGCTACTAATAATGTGACTAATGAAGTAAGAAATCCTGAGCACCAAGACATAAAAGGAAAACCTCAGTAAAAATTTTGAAAATTTGGGAGAATAGCAAATTTTCCCACAGCAACTGCATAAAACGTGTGCTATGGCTATGCCAGGACCTGCCCTGGTAGTACTGCCAATGTTGCGTGTAAAAATAAGTACATAAAATGTTCCTTCTTTATGAGGAGCTTGTGTAGATTTTAATTGCAAAGGCAAAACTCATTCATTTGAACTACAAAAACATACAAGACTGAAATGACAGAGGAAAGAGATCACAGTGTGATGGTGGTTAGTTAACACTACTGATGCTTAACCAGTTGTCAGGGTGCCTCAGATAAGGATGATCTGAAAATTTGCTTTTGTTTCAAAAATATTAATTGAAAAACTTTCCTTCAAACAACCATTTACTTTGACATTTACATATTTATATAAAAGGAAAAAAAACACAAGCAAGTAATAAATAGACACAAAGATAGAGATGAAAAAAAAATAATGCAATGGACATAATTCAGATTGTCCTCCTTAGCACATCTGATCCTAACCCTGAGTGCACAGGACCACGGCTCACTCCCGAGGAGTGCATTGCTAACCGTTTAAATTTGCTTTTGATACTAGGACTGTTTCTTTAACTTTTTCTTCTTCCTGACTAAAAAAGCTTGACCTTCAATGACATTTTTGGGATACATAATGAAATAAATCGCTTTGTTAAGTTTTCCATTATATAAAACTGTTTTTCAATTTAAGAATTGAGTTTTCCTTTCAAGCTTGCCAAATCCTTCATCTCACATTATTTTATTTTTTTTTGTACTCTTCCTACAAGTCTCGTGTCGATCTGCCGCCCTCTTTCCACTCATAAAATATGCTTGCTTATGTTTGCCTCTTGGCATCTCAGTAGTGCTACATACCAGGAGGGTGAGTTATGGCAAATGTTGTATCCCACACAACAAAGTGCTAAACTAGTTTGATTTTTTTATACTGTGTGCTGTGCATAACTCCGGTTAGGAGGGCACAGGGAGTTGTAAACATTTAATTTCTTCAGTTTTGTCAGACAAAGAATTTCAAAGCGGTTTGTCACCTTGTTTTATAGCACTGCTCTTTACTATAATCCCCTTTAATCTGAATTCTACACACAGATTTTTCCTACCACCAGGCATTCATTGTGTTGTCTTTATTATCGAGCAGGACCTGTCAAGATGATCAAACTTTATTTTATCCACTAAATACTGGAGTATTGACCCTGAGAATTGCCTGGTGGGATAACGTCAAAAGTGCTGTATGGCTAAGAAGACAGCATCACCTTGAAAGGCCATGCTTCAGAGACTGGGAAACCACAAAAAGCAATTAAAAGTATTGATGAAACTTCAATAGCTCTTTAACAGTGCTGCCAGACACCTTAAGGCAAGCACCATGCTATTTTTCTTTTCCTCATTCCTCTAATTTCTACTATTTTACAGCTTCTCCGCTTAAATCTTTGCGGATCTTAATCATTAACAAGTAACTGCCTGAAAACATGTTAACTGCATTATCTGCAGCTGTGCACGGCCTGTAGCAAAGACACTAAGAAGATGAGGGTGACAGAAATATTAACAGAGGTTTATCTAGTCCCGTCCAGCCTCTTAGCGCTCAAATTACTCAAGAAAGTATATCCAGTTATTAAAAAAAAAAAAAACATGAAATAAAAAAGTACAAATGGAGGGCCTGGGGCCACTGCTGCCTGTAAAGCAGCGTATCATCAACCAAGATAAGGTGGTTTTCATGAATTCTTCCCGCAGTGGCAAGTAAGCGACTCCCTAAATCACTGAGTTACAGTTTGCAGACTCCTTGGCTCAATTTCAATCTATACACAGGCACATATTGCTCCTTAAAGACTGATGGCATACTCAATGAAACAAAGAAAATAAGAACTTACCTTTGCACTGGTTAGTGTTCTTATCAAGAATGGCCTTGGTTGACACTATTTTTCCATACCTGTAGAGACAGAGAGAGATCAGATCATCAACCTGTGGTCATAGTCATGTCTTATTTTTCATATTGTCTGCCATTTAAGTGCAACAAGCAATTTTCAGAGCCGTACAAGTGTCAAAAGTCATTGGAAAGAGAAATCACTCGAGGTTAATAGCATTATGTGTATGACTGACTTCAAATGACTGAGCAAGCCTCTGACATTTCAGAGAGCCATCGGACAATTTCAAAAGGTCTGACAGAACACAAATGCTGCAAATGGCCTTTTTTGTGTTTGCATAGTGTATAGAGTACATTTAATTCAGACTAATGTCCTTTAAATATTAAAGCTGTAAAACACATCGAGCAACAGAGCAAACGAAAGGGGAATTATAAGTGTTATTTTAAGGTTTCCGCCAGTTAAGTTGCTTCCAATTTGTATTTTTGAGGTCAGGCAAACAGTCTGCTGGATCGGACAGCAAACCTTAACAACCACTGAGGAAGCAAAGAGAAAAAAAGTAGACGTCCAGTAAGCATCTTCAAACATCGACATGAGTCAAGCTCTGTAGGTAATATGCAAAATTCTTGGACTCCAAATGTTGAATCTGTAAGAACTGATTTATTATTTGAAGAAAGCTCCTAAATTAGAATAGGGCAACACTCAAGGCCATAGCTCGTCGTAATTTTACTTCTTAAAATAAAATGAGGTTACGGTGAATGTTACCTTCAGTAAAATCCTGTCTGTTTGCTCCAGGAGAACACCACTTCTGACTGCTTGAGAGAGTGCAAACAGCCAACCAGAATGCAAGTCTACTTAAACATCTTTAAAGCAGCAGAGGTTAACAAAAGAGCTGAACAGATAGTGCTCTACTGTAGCTATATGTAAAAACACCCAAAAAATATATAAAAATTATTATCTCACAAAAGCGTTCAGGCCTTTTGACCTTCTTGAAATGGCATAATGTTGAAACCACAACAGATTTGTTGAAGTGGAAGGAAAGTGATGCAAAAATTGTTGCAGAATTTGTATCCAGCCCTCTTTCCACTGTGACCCGGAAAATTTGTTTGCAAATATAACGTATTTGTATGAAATTTAAAGTATAAGGTGGTTAAATAATGGTGGTTCAACAAAATACTAAGAGAGAACTGGATACATACGTAGGCCACATTTTCCAGACTTTTTAATTGTAGTATAACTTTAGAAACATGTCACAGCTCTTATGCTCAAAAACAAAAAACAGTGACAGATAGTTTGTTTCTACCTGGATTCCAACTTGATCTTTTGGACATTTTTGTATGACAATTTATTTCAAAAATATAGACCAACATTAACCAATTATTTCTTAGAATTGAGACAAAGTAAAAAGTTAACTTAATCGGTTACCAAAAAGTTCAAAATGTGGTAAAAAAGCATTTTAAAATCTTCCATCATCCAACACAACATTTGTCAAAACATGGTGTGATCTTAATTTCTGCTATTGGGAATCGTCTAACAGTTACCAAATTGTTTGCAGCATTTTCAAATATAAAAATTAATTGCATACCAAAGTAGCTTAGTTATATTCTTGAGTGTGTAACCTGGTTGTATTTCTCTTTTGTTATGATTACACAAAATTTCATTTTTTTTGTTATTTGTATTGTTTCTCACCTGACTGAAGATCTGTCATTGTTTTAACTGTGTTACTTTAAGAGCGGAAGCCCCTCCTTTTTATTTATTCTTCTGTGGTATTGTCTTTAAATTGTTTGTGCCCCTTAGACCCTCCCCTTTTGTCATGTTGTTCTGCGGGAGAGGACTTGGAGCGGGCAGCCTATAACACGGTTCTTTTCTATATGTTGTTCTTGTCAGAATAAAACAGGAAGCCATCTTTTAAAAGACAAACCGTGTCACGGCCTGATCACTTCACTAAACCAGCACAACGCAGAATGGATCCAGTTACAAGTGTCTAAAGCACAATCAATTCTTATGATTTACAAGAATTGAAAAAAAGGCCACAACATGTCTCCTTAAATTGTAACAATTCAGCAGTACTTTGATGACCAAAAGTGAAAAAGTTAATGGGTGTAAAAACTTTTGCAAGGCGTTTTAATGGGCCTGAAAGTTTCAGTTTCCAAATCAGATTCCACAAGAGTCCAAAGTTCATCTAAAAACAACTGAATTTAATCATTTTCTTAGCGTTACAGTACTAATCTCCTTAAAGGAGTCTTTGGCCACCAATTGTTGGGCAAAGGTTTGATGTGTAAGCGAATCTCCAAAGCTTAAAAGATTTGCATCAGCTGACCTTTCCCGAGGATAAATGTGTACAAGTCAGAGACCTGACAAGCTAATTATGGTCTAGTAGAAACCATGAGAGCTCTCTTAATGTGTGGAAAGGTTTGCATGGTGTTCACATACCTTTTCCGTACTCCGAAATACTATAAAATAACATTTACTTTTGCTAAAGATCAAATAAAGGGGGGGAGGGAATATTTCAAAATTTAACTAGCTCTAGACCCATAAATATTTATCCCAGATCTCTGTGTGCAACACAAATTTTGAAACATGAATTGAATGACAGTCAGTTATTCTATTTTCCTGTCATCTCAACAGTGCAACATGCTGCATTGTTTGGAGCGTGAAAAGAAAGTGTGTGCCTAAACTTCTTTTGTGCACACAAATATACATCCTTCAGTACGAGCACTTGTGTGCAAGTGTGTGTTTGCAGCTGTTTATACAGTTACAGTTGCGCATTTGGCGTGAGAGTCAAGCAGTTCTTTGTGTGTTGAATGCACATCACAATGAATGAAGAGAGAAGGAGCAGGCACTTCACACACACACGCATTCTGTAGGGAAGACGCAGTGGTGCATCCCGGCCCATATTTCACCAGCAGGGGATAATTGTGCCATTTCTCAACGAGTGCCAGAGACTCTATTTACTGCATGCTGCGGTGGGATGGGTGGTGGATATGAACTGATGAGCTCCAAGAGGAAAACTACCAGCTCACGCACCAACACAGAAATAAACTCGCACGCATACACAATGAGTACTCACCAATCAGCGCATTGCCTCCCCTCAGCAGATAAAATAGGCCATTTTAGCTATAGGGATCCATAATCTACTTCAACAGAAAAGGCCCAAGGTGCAGTATTTGATCATACTGAGATACTCTCAAGCATAAGTACACAGAATGAACACAGAGCAAGGAGTGTTCGTTTGATTAGAGAACAATCAGAGCTTGAGTAGTGACTGCTGGGAGTCAGACTCTTTCTGAGATGCAACTGAGAAACTGTTACAAGACGAGTAAAGAATATCACAAACATTATCGACAAATTAAATAACACAAAACTACTTAAGAAGATTTTAAAGAGAAACGAGAAAAGAATGATTAGATTTTTTTTTTAAACACCTTTGATGATATTGCTATTGACTTGTTTATCTCTGAATCAGGCTTGATGCACTAAAAGACTGACTGCTAGAATCCTTCCATACTTTGAAATTTTGATGCTGTGCTGCATATTTGAGTTAAAGCCCGACAATAATTAATGTCCTAGCAAGTGCCACAACCCGACAACATCTGGTCACCATGGAGACTGCATTGGCTGACCTTGCTGACCAAGGAGTTACAGATGTCTTGTCTAGAGACGTAACTGTTTCAGCTCCTACATTCTCCAAAACGATAATATTTCATTGATATTCTTCCAATTTCATAAACAATTTTGTTTTCTTTAGGCAATTTAACTAGGTTCAGGTTACAAAGCAGAGAAACAGGTCCCAATCAGTCACAAATAAGCTCTGCAACAGATTCCCATTTTAGCTGATATCTGTACACAGTTCTTGTTTATTAACTCCTCATACTGTGCTAGACTTTTTTTCTTTTTTCATTTTCTGTTACTGGACATGCAGCTCGGTTTTAAATGTGCTCTATGACTGAAGAAATAAAATTAAATGTTCATATTTTCTATAAAAGAGTAAATTATTTTTACTTGTAAAAAGATAAGCCAGATTAGTACATGATGAGGGTCTTGAAAAAAACTTCAACATCAAGAAGAAATGATGAGAAACATGATGGGAAACAGTTTCACATAGTAATGTGAAACCGAAGCGATTGGGTTTCACATTACAGGTAATAGACAACTTTTTAAAAAGTATTTTAAATCTGCATTAGGTCAGAAAGGAAACCCTACTTTATGGACAAAAGATGTGCACATTAATCATTAATCATGAGCTTTCAATAAAGTGTAACACAGGCAAGAAGTGGCTCTCATCTGGATTCAAATCACAGGAAATCACCAAATTAAACTGATATATGTATGGATCAAAGAAATACCATCAATGTCTTCATAGGCAAAGCGAAAATAAATGTTATGAAATAATGACACACAAACTGCAGTGCAATATCCTTGCAAAGAGTGAAAAACAGTCAAGTTTGTGTCCAAAATATAACAATCCAATCAGCAATTCATTGATACAGACTATATTTTCTCTAATGCTTCACACACAGGTATATTCTCACTGTACACTTTAGAGAAATGTGTGCTTTCAGTCTGGGAACTAGTTAAAAAGCTCTGCGCTTTTGGCATAAATTGGGGGAAAAGTTCTCATTAAAACTTTGTTTGGACTCTGCAGAAGCAGGAGACAGTAGCTTGTTGATGCCAACTCATCACTGCTAGCCTCATTAAATGTTAAAGATGGCTCATCAATGCACACTATCTTCTGTCCCAAAAAAAAAAAAAAAAAGACACCGCAAAGATGCTGCAGGGAGATGAAAAGGCCTAGCAGCAAGGAGCCTGCTCCAGCCAGCTGAAGGAGACATGCTGGATATGAACGGACGAGGTGATCATATATGAGATGCGTGTGTAGATGTGAACGACCCTGCTGGAGGCTCCTTCGCCTCTCTGCCAGCCAGGCCTGGGGTGGCTTTGATGTGACAGAGGGAGTCCCTGTGAAGCGCAGGTTTAACACTGATGCTGTGGCCAGGATTCAGCGCCTGTCTCCACTAATCCTATTTCAATCACTCTTGCAGCCTCTTATCTCTGACTCTGCTGGCCCACTGCCCTTTCTCTCCCTACAAATCTCCTCTCTTTTTCTTTCTGTTTTTCTTTCTCTCCTCAAGTCCCTCTACCCGCTTCTACATCTCTCTTTTTTTAATTTCTTTGCTTTTGTTCCTCTCTTCCTCTAGAATCCCATAGGAATAGTTCTGATGCAATATCATATCAACCCAACATAATGCCAGAGGTGAAATCTATTAAAAAAACAGAGCCTTTATGAGCTATTTTAAGCTGATGAAAACCTACAAATTGCGTTGGATGTAAAACACGTCATTCATATGACAGCTGTCTGGGCACTGAGATGTGATGAAAATCAAGTTCAGCCTGAAAGCTCGGCTTCACTTTTAAAAGGAGAGCAGCTGCAAGTGTGTGAGTGACAATCTTGGAACTGCATTTCCTTCTTCTCTCACTCTTTTGGTGGATAAAAGAATCCAGGCGTTTTCCATTTCTATCGTAGGGACTGGGAAACTGTAGTGGATCTTAGCTGCATGTGGGCAGTGAGAGAAACCAGGCTAGAGCAGAGTAACACGTCACTGTGGTGTTGCTGGTACGCAGGAAAGCACAGAGCAGAACGATGGAAGGACCACCCAGGTGCTCTACACACACTTTGCCCGGACGCTCTAGTCAGCATCGCCAAAAGTTTGTGGTTACATCTTTGCGTAATTACTCAACACGGTTTTCATAAGCAAGTCTGGGGAGGTGAGAGGATATTTTTTCTTTTTATGAAACTAAATAAACTATATTTACATATTGCAGTTCATCTACGCCTGCAGATGAAGACGTGAGTTTAAGATGCAGGTAATTAGATAAATATCACTGTAATTAGACACAGCGTATCTTTAACATTCTTAACTCCTAAATGTTTGTTACCTCGCCACAACAAACTACAAAGTAGGGTTTTACTTGAATTCGACATAAATTTGTGTTTGACAAATTTCTAAAGTACAAAAAATATGTGGGGCATTTGTATTTAGCCCCCCATAAATTTAACAACTTGTAATATCATCCCAGCAATTAGATCTCAAAGCATCTATAAACAGGCCATTTTTACCCATTCCTCTTTACAAAATACCTCAACTCACTCATGCTGATGGGAAATGGTGTAGACTTTGACTGAGCCATTTCAGCAGATGATTTTATTTAAATTAGGTGTGCTAAAGTTCCTTCCTTGATCTTCATGGTGCTGTTTGTTCACTGATAAACCTCGAAGAACCACTGCATTTATTCTGTGAATTAATTGCACACAGTATCTGATTACTAATTTGGCGACTTCTGAATGCTTTTGGAGGCACTGGATTTTAGTAATAGGTAAAGGGAAGGTATGTTGAATATATATTCTTGTCATACTTTTTAGATTTCTATCTTTGAAAAAATATGTAAAACCATGCCTACATTCCCAACAACTTCTTAATTATGTGGTGTTTTGTGTTTGTCTAGCACATAAAATTCATTAAAGTTTGTTGTTATAATGTGGCAATAAGCAAAAAAAAAATGTTGCAAGGCACTAGAGCCACTGAGTATTTGTTATTTTCATATGGACGGGGATGACTCCAACGAGCCAGATTTAATGTTTGTTCAGCACAGCACATCCAACCCTGTGGGATTTCATAAGCTTAAAACATGCTCTGTTATTAAAAAAGGTGTAGTGATTATGTTACACTGCAGTGCAGGGAAAGATCCTAAAATATCATTTTTTTGAAAATATCATATCAACAAGGAACTGTCACACTGGCTGGCAAAACTTGAAGTTTGCAAAATGAGCAAAGCCCCAGAAACGTATTTGTTTTAGGCTGAGGAGCCACTCCGAGCTGTTCAGCAGCTTCGTATCACCAGAAAGTGTACACTGTGTAACCGCTCTCAGATATAATGTGAAATAAGCATAAAAATGTTCCAGATGGTTTTTTGTTGTTGTTGTTTTTGTTTGTTTTTTGTTTTACTCTCCACAAAAAATAAATGAAGTTCTAAATGATAAATGCATTTTTCTACTTGTTTATTTCAAAATCAGACAACATTCGGTGAAGAATTAATTTACTGCAAAAAACCCTTCAGATTATCTCCAGTTTTGTACTTTTTTCTTTTACACACTTCCAAAAAACAGATGTGACAGCTGCAAACACGCATGGAGAACAAAGGGAAGAAAAGATTAAAAAACACTTGAAACTTTCTCATCTGAAGACGGATGAGAGAAATGGAAGGGAGACGGTGCCAAACAAACGAAGTACAAAATATAATCAATAAATAGATGAATAAACACACGCATGCAAAGACCCATTCTTCTAATCAAACATTACATGCTGTCTGCTGTTGCATTGCTCTTTTTTGTGCCTGAGAAAAATATCAAGACTCATAATCTCTCTTTGGAGAAAATCAAGTAAAAATATAGTCTTAAGAGTTTTATGTGACTGGTACATGTAGCTAAACTGCAACTTCAAATACATATTTTTATTGTTAACATGACACATTTAAAAAAAAATAAAATCCAACCTACATCCACCTCAACCTCTGTCCTAGATTACCTAAACTTTGTGTATATATAAAAATAGTTTTTATTATTATTGTCAGACTTTTGCCAAAGTCTTTCAGTAATTGAGAATTCCTTTAGACCAAACTGCGACAGCAACAGGGGATTAAAAATCAGTCAGAATATAGATGTTTTCTGTGCAGTTTTGGAGGTTTTGTGTAGTTCATCAAAGATGTTGTGCATTTTCATTTCCACAAGTTTATGGGCTTCTGCAAACATGAACAAAATGTTGATGCCGTGGTGGTACTGGTCACTTATCATGATGGCGTATCCGGCTCCTGGTTGGGAAGCACATACAGTGTTGATTGTTCATTAGAGAATCTAAAAGAGAGGCACCAAGGCTGCAACCTAATTACTGGGAGCTGTAATAGTAAGCTGTAATTTATTGCATCTATTGGCATCACGGCTGCTATGCGCTACTTGTTCCACACGCTAAAAGACCTAATCCAGTATCAACATTTAACAACTAATGCTTTTAAACCCCCGCAAAAATAGTGTGACAGAGACCTCCTTACTTTCTGTTCGCTAATGTAGCTGATGACCTGATAAAAATAAAGAGGGTATATCATCAACCTCAAAATAGTTTAAACTGGTGTTGGAGGTGCAGAAACCTCTTATTTTCACAGAGAAACTCAGCTTGTGTGGCAACAAAGTGTAGATGCAATACTCATGGTGGTGGGACCAAGACCATAATAGGATCATGCTTGCCTTTGCTAGTTTTTCATTTTAGTTACTTTTTTTTTTAAAGATCCAGCATGTTCCAACAGATGTGGAGATCCTGGAGCTTGTAAGGTGGTTCTAATCTGGTGCAGAATGGCCCTTTGTGTGACCTTTGTTACCAAAACAACATGAGATGTATTGCTTATAATATCCAGTTTAAAATCACCCCCAACATTTGATTCTTGAAAGCTAATTTGAAATAAACAGTCTAATAAAATGTTTACTGCTGTAGCTGATTTGCACATATTAAGTCTGAAGTAGAAGATGTATTTTTTGTAACATCAGTAAAATGGCTGTGGCGATCCAAGATTTCAAATGAATGTGCAGCTGGAACAGTTTAGAGACTGGTGGGTTTGTTGTAAACTCTCTCACATCTTACAAATACTCAAAAACATAAACGAGATGACTGTTGGAATGGAAAATTAATAATACAGTTTTGGTGGACATTAATTTGGCCCTCATTTGCCTCCATAAATGGGAATACCCCAGATAAAAAAGAAAAACTGGTGAATCACTAAGAGATATTTTGCTAAACAAAAAAACAGAAAATTGAAAAACATAAAAATAAAAATCAATGCACTGTCCAAGGTCCATTCATCTTCTACATAACTGTGCAGCTACAGTATCTTGGCTGGTGTGCATCATCAAACCCATCTGTTAAAGTTGGCTCTGATTTCACACACACTGTGGTTATTTGCAGTCATCAAAGAGTCTCATTCCAATCTTGTTTTTCTCCCTTCTCTACTAATGCACTTCCATTCTAAGGAAAAAATATTTCACCTGCCGAGTTAGAGGTGGATGACAAGTTAATTAAACAACAATGAAAATTTCCTGAATCCTAGAAAAGAGGAATTGTTCTGCAATGAGCAATATTCTGTAACTGCAGTGATTCAGGCGCTTTAAAAGGCAAGTGACTTAATTTTTTTTACCATGTCGTCACAATTTACTGTGGACAAGTTTAAATAAATTTATAACAATTTTCATATTTTTTCCCCACCAGGAAAGTTTCTTAATCACAGATTTTATTTTTTAAATTAAGTTTCCTCAAATTTAGTCTGTCAAGTTGATGAAGTAGTTTCATTGATGGTTCATCTTTTTCTTCCACTGTTAACTTCCTGCCAGATTTTACTAAATTATTTATTTAAAAATGATTTCAATTAGAATTTTACGTCTTTTGATAAGTCATAGATTTCTGAATATGTAAAATTACCTTTAGTAGACGTTCTTAGTTCTAAATGTAGTTCATCACATTTTTACCTAAATTTATTTGTTCTGATTTCTCAACAAGACTAGATAGGAGTTCTTTCATATCTCTTTTGCTCTTCCCAAAAAGAACAAGTCTCATATTGACTTTTGCAAACTAAATATTGTGAACCATCTGAATCATTAAACTCCTGACACTAACATAGTTCTATATATGTATCACTATATATAAGTGATACAAGAAGGATACCTTCATCCCTTTAGGTCACTAAATTCTGACCCAACAATGTAACTGAAATACAGATTAATCAGACTTTGTGACATTTTTCCAATCTTCTATTGATCAGCAATATTAAGCCTGTACAAACTGTAGTCTGTTTTCTGTCCTTAGCGATAGTGACAGGAGTTTGATTCAGTGTGGTTTCAACCATCTGCTTTAGGGTATTCTGAGTTCAGAGATGAAATTCCACACAACTAACTACTAGGTATTTCAGATGCTGAACCTCACTAACGCCGCCTATCAGTTTGTCCATTCTTCTCCGACCTCTCAGAACCACACAAAACTACCACTCACTTGATATTTTTAGACTACTCCCTGTAAAATAAACATGGTCGTGTAGAAAATTCCCAGGTGATCTGAAGTTTCTGATCTACTCAGATCAGCCTATCCACCACAGATGACCATATCAAGTCCAAAGTCACTTAAATCCACTTTCTTTCCAATTTTTAAGCTTAGTTTGTAATTCAGTAAATGCATCTAGTTTCTGGTACGTGGCTGGTTAATTTAACTGAACAAGTAATAATAAAAAAAGACAATGTGACCATCCATTGATCATTCTTCCTCTTTAGGTTGTGCATAGTAGAGTTCAACAAACCCCATCAGCTACTTCCCTGTGTTTCCAAAATTATATCTGGAATTTTGCCCATCGCAACCAGTTTATAATGAATAAATATGCAGAACATGCAGTGGAATATAGATGCTGGAAAATCACCTTTGGAGCCCAGTAATCCAAGTCTCCATTAACAAAAGTCAAAAGGATGTAGGTATCTAAAATCTCTCGAGCTCTCTTCCTCTTTACACACAAGCTGGTTGTTTTCAGAGCCAGCCTTATAGAATTGCCTCTGTTTGTTCAGAAATGTCCAACCTGTCAAAGCTGCACAACATGTACTGCTGTCTGATACGCACAAATGAACACATCTCATCTGCAACGGAGCTGCGTTCGCTTTCTAGATACGACTTTAGAGGAAAATTCACTGAAGAGAAATAAAGAGAAAAAAGAAAAGAAAATGTTGGAAGGGAGGACAGAAAGACGGAGTCGCAAAATTCCTGGCTTTGTCCCCTACGTCAATCAGTATTTTTGTATCCTACACTCTAATGCTACTTCTGCTTCAGCTTAAAACTCTGTCTCCTTCTATGTGGATGAACTAACATAAAATGCAAAGCATTGTGGTGGAGGTGGGTAGAACGAAAGGGGTAAAGAAATGATTTCCATATCAGCAAGCCAATGTGATGTTCCATTGTCTCCTTGGGGACATTCCAGCTCAGAAACTACTTAGAAGGGAAAAAGAAGCAATTCCACACACCAACAAAAAAAAAGAAAAATCGGCAAAGTTAACTAAAGTGTAAAAGTGAAAGGGGAATACTTGTCAGGCTCTAAATAGGCAAACAGTCCATGTGTCATGTTTACAGTAATGGGGAATAAATAATTCAAAAAGCAGCCTAGGGCTGAATAATCTGGCGCTCTCATCCCTGCTCTAAAGTTGATGTTTGGGGATGTAGCAATTAATAGTTGAGCACATTGAAATATTTTTCCTTATATACTTTAAAGAAGTTAAACAACACAATCCTTTCAAGTCATGAATGAAAGGAGACGTGGCTTAGTTACAGATTAACCATTTTCCAACAAGATAAATGGAAATTGCTTTTTAGAGTGCTAGCATGCCTGAAAGTTTCCATCTAAACTGTCTCAGCTATGTGTCAACACCTGTACAACTTCAACAAGAAAAAATAAATAATTAAAAATAAATTAATAAATCACAAACATGTTGGATTTAATTCGCCAAACAACTTTACTTCTGATGGGAAATGAGAATATAAAAAGTAAATCTTTGACCTGAAATTGTGTAATTGGTCAAACATTTTGTTGCAATTTAGATTGCTTGGAAATCCCACTAAGTGTGCTGCACTGACAAAAACACACAAGAAAAACAAATTTGTATACTTAAAATTTATGGACATGCAAGTCTTTGCCGATTTACGGTAGCATGACGGAGTATCCACAGCTGTAAATAAGCTACCCAAAAAATCTGCAAAACTGATCCCAATAAAATCATAAATCAATAACCTTCAATCAAACAAAATAGTAATTAGTTTTTAGAACTAATTACTATTAGCAAATAGTTTTAATTAGTAACTAGTAAAACAAAATGACTAATAAACGGATTTCTTGGTATTTTATAAGGGTTGTTTTAACAAGAAAATATAATTGAGAATTGTAAGCATTTATGATGAGCTTTATTACAGATATATTGTAGACAATCAAGAGGTAGAGTCCCCGTCACTAAACCAGAAGTTGTTTCTTGCATGGCAGCTTTGTTCCCATTAGTTTATGAAAGTGAGGATGATTGGATATTAAGAATATTGTAAGGTTATTTGTAAAACCAGTTTCGGGTTTGGAAGCTACTAGCCATTTGAAGGGCTTAGTGTTGGGTAATCTTCGAAACTAGAATAATCTTTAGTCACTTTTTCACCCCTGGTTTCACTATCTGAAAAATCAGGGGGATGGGCCAACTTTAATGGAGGATTAGGCATAATTTGGCTTCTGTGACTGCTGGGGTCTCCCTTTTATAAAAACAGGTGGTCTCTAGGTCACCTTTTTTCAATCCACCTAATCTACTAAACAAACCTCCCAGTCCCACCTCCTGCTCCTCTTGCCGTAATCTCCAGCTGCCCCTCCACAATTCCCTCAGACACATGGGAAAGGTTATTTGCACAATTGGTGGTGATTAGCTCTTGATTTGGCTTGTTCTATTTGTGTGACCAAGTCAGTGCATGCATGCAGAAACCAATTCCACTGAGGGCACAGCTGTGGCTCAGCCATGACTGAAAATGGTTGGAGAGAAGCAGACTGGGAGTTGGGTGGTGGAGGAGGAAGATGAGAGGGTGAGAAAAAATAAAAGCATTGAAATGATGGAGTTTGGAACATTCAAAACATTCTGGTCCTTTGTTTTTGTGGTGGTTTCAATTTTAGTCTCCTTATTGTTGGAAAAACATCTGAACTATTTTATCTGTGTTGGCCTCAGTTCTAATAATCTTTCTTAATTTAGACCTTCAGGGCATGACTCCACCCTAATAGGGTCCTGGGGTGGGGTCATAGCCTTAGATCCGGCCACTAACAACAAAAGGTCTTCTAAAGTTTACTTTATACCAAAGTGATTCAAGGGCGTGTTGGGTTTGACGGTTGGGTTGAATATGTTGGCTGCAACCCTCAGTTGGTGTTGGACTTACGGGTTGGCCCAGTGCCTCAAAATAGCTGGTGAGGCTAAAGAAAAAGACAAAAACAGCTGTTTTAGCCACTGCTTTTTCTCTCCTATATTCATCCAGTCATCCAGCCAGGCAGGAGAGTGGGAAGACCTCTCACGAACTCTGTGTTCAGCCAACTATTCCCACCCCGCTTCTTTGGCCTCCCTGCTGCAGTCATATATCAGGCTGATGGTTGGTGAAGAACTCTTCATCTAGCCAGATGAATAAAGCAGAGATTAAGTACCCACCCAAATTCATTTAATAACTCATCTAACAGCCTGCAGCATGTAACCTTAACTAGTGTTGAAAGGCTGGTTTTCTTTAGTGTTTCATTTTACTCCCACAGACAACAGAGACATTAAAGGAAAAGTGATTCTAAAAATTGTTGGCATTAATAAAAAATAATGGCTCATCCAGATGCTGTTATAGGCAAATTGTTGTTGCATTGAAGCAAAGTTCAGTTACAAGTGTGTAATGACGGTAATGAAGAAAACTAAAAGACTGTAAGGAATGACATGCACATTAAAAATAAAGAACACCTTCACCCTCCATCACGCTCTGAAAGAACACAATACAAAACCACACAATTCATTCATCATCCTTTATTAGCTGATCTAAAATGATTTTTAAAGATATTTTGGCAGATTATGTGAGCTACTTCATCTTTTAAGGTCAAGTGATAATTTAGCTGTGCCAGTACGTATCATACTGATATGTCTCAGTAAATGTAAATATTCTCAACAAGTATATTTATTTTAGATACTTCAATTAAAATATTACACTATATAAGCAATGGCTCAGTCTATGGCTCCATGCCAAAGGTAAGGTAGTCTCTGGTTTAATAGTTCACAATCCTCTTAAGCCTGTGAGTTTTATTTTTTGTTACTTTTGCACATTGTTCTATCAGTTTTTCTTTTTTATTTTCATTAAATATCCATTAAAACTATTAAAAACTATTCTCAGACATCTTTAGCAATGGTCTTTAAACTTCCTAGTAGAGCATCTAGTAGACAACTCTCAAGTAGCAGATTTTCCCCTGATTTAGTTGGACATAATATTTCCAAAGTAAAAAAAAAAATTGAATTCATGCCAACTTTTTAAGAAACTGAAATTTGAGGGGTTTTGATGTATAAAAAGTAATATTTATCAAAATGAATTAAATAGACAGGCCAAACATGGGTCAATGACTCAAGTCAAACAGGCAAAGAATTTTGTTCAATGTGTTTATACGGCTTATTCACATTTACACTTTCAAAATATAATACTTTTCACATTCACAGCAGTCGCCAGACTACAAATGTGTAAAGTTAAATTGGAAGGTCCACAGCCTCTAAATAAACAAGAAAATATGAAACTATGGAAGCTCAGCTATCTGCTATTTCTGTTACACTTTTAAATTTTATGAACAGACATGAGATATGGTAAGGCTGTGGTGAAGATTGTTTGAAGTGAAGTTAACAGAATTTTGGCAATAAAATTTCTGTTCTACAGAGCAAGCACAGTAACAGAAAAAAATCTTCCAGTATTCTGCCAACTTTATTTTATTGTAATTTGCAGCATCAAATCAGCAGCTAGAATGTGGCTTCTTGTCAAGAATGCAGCAGTTTGGCAGCAGTTGGTTTGCTTTTCATATAGAGGTGAACCAGGATGCAAGTGCTGCATGCGTGTGACAGAGCAGCCATAAGCCACAGAAATAATGAAAGAAATTGTATGAGCAAGCTTACCAGCCCTTGCTTATGATTATGAAAATTACCTAAGCCTGCTAACAAGATTAAAATAATTTTCTTTATCCTTAAAATAAAGCTGCCATATTTAGCGAGAGTTTATGTTTAACATTCAGTCTTGCTGGGAGAGCTGCCAGGGTTGGGAGCCATGAGAGGAGGAGCTTTGTGTTGAAAAGTGCCAGGGCATCTGGGAAGAAAAAAAAAGCTGAAGGGAACCCAGGGAGATGGTTTCTGCAGAACAGTTGAATGACCTTTTCTAAAATGCTGCCACCCGCTTGCCACTGAAACACAGTCTGGCTAATTAAAGTTTCAGTGGCATTGAATTTTCACTAGCATAGCAAACCTCGGGCAACCTTGGGGGCTCAAAGAGGGAAAGATGGGCGATATAAGACAAGAGGATGAGCAAGAACCAAGGAAGCAGCTGAACAGGAGGACAGCCACTAGAGGACAGCATGGCAAATCCAAGCAGGAAAAGACAAAAGCTTTTTGCTTTCCATAATATGGAGAGGAAAAGAAAAAAACATTAAAATGCAAATCCACAATCCCAGAGTATTTTACATAAGCTCTGATCTGTTTTGACCTTTCAAAGTGTAGTGCTCAAAATGTTTAAGATCATATAGAATTAGAAATCAAACTGAAACTGCCCAACTGTGTACAACGGGGGGGAATGCATTTAGAAAGGCCTAAACCAGAGATATCCAATGTCAAAACGCTGAGTGCTTTTCCAAATCCTATTGGACTGCCTCTCAACCTAATAGAATCTTGATGGTGAGTTTCAAGAATAAACGCATGACTTATGACACGACTACTGGGAGCATTACCCAATATAGTGGACGGCATGTTCCCGTCTCCAAAACATCATTGAATAATTGGCCACGTTTGACCAGGACATTTCTGGAAAAATGGCCAAGAAAAGGTTATGCAACCAGACAGATTCACTCATAGCCTGCATTTCACAATCTGCTGGCCTTGTCTGCATTAATGATCTTGACCTGCTTTTCACCATGTTGGGAGCGAAAAGGACTTAATAAGGCTGTGTGTGCGTGTGAGACTGTGTGTGTTTGAGAGACAGAGATACAGAGGAAAGGAAGGCCCATGTGACTGTGTGTTACAGCTTGATGAGGGCTTGGGCTGTGATTCCTGGGGGATGTGGTCCAATCTAGGCTTTATTAGGCCTCACTGAGCTGTGTGCAGGGAGGTTTGTGTGTGTCTTCTCTATCGAGAACATTCGCCTGAGCATTCTAAGTACTTCTTTGTGTGGAACTTTAAAATGCACTCAGTTGGTAGCAGCTTAATAGTGCGTGCAAGGTATGGACCTTTTTCATGCTACAGTCTGCTCATAAGAGAAGATCTACTTAGTTTAATCACACCATTTGTATATACCGAGTACTACTGGTAATTTATTTCATGCATAAAAGCAGACATGTAAACACTGAAAAAAAACATTTCCAAAATAAAGGACTGTTTAGAAATTATTTTTAAAAAGTAAGTAATTAAAAAAAGTAAACATGACCCAGTATTAAAGGGAGAGCTATTGAATTGAAGATATAAGTACATTTTAAATTTAATCCAAGCAAAGCATGATAAATGTAGGAAAATTATACAAGTAAGCCTCGAGTCAAACTGAGAACAAATGCTGTGGAGTAGAAATATAAGAGTCCAAAGCAATTAAATAATGTGAGAAAGTCAACCATCATCCCTAACCTAATGATCTGATTTTTCACATCAGTGAAATATTTCTGTCAAGAATTTTTAAGTATGTATGAAATTTATTAACCAATGTACTCCTGAATTTTTACGCCAATCCTAATTGACTGGAATCAAGATCTTTGGAAGAAAAAAAATCCTTAACAGGACCTTTCTACCTGTGACATCACCTTCTGAAAAGATAGCACAGTAAATGCATACGTTTTTTTTGGGCAGGCACTATCCAACATGAAGCTGATTACATTTGCAATGCAGCCATTTGCAAACGTGAATTTGGTATTAAGGTTTGACCTCTTTGCGTACTTACGGTTGGCAGAGCTTGATAAGGTCCTGGTCGGTGGTTCCAGGTGGCAGACCCCGAATATACAGGTTGGTCTTACTGAGCTGCTCCGCCCCTCCCTGGCTGCAGCTGTTGGTGCTGGGGCTGGGAGGAGCCATGGGATGAGGGGGTGGAGCATAGGGCTGCTGGAAGAAACACAAGGAGAAAACAATGATTTACTACAAACTGCTAAAATACATTTTCATTAAAACTATTATGTGAGAAGAGAAAAAGTAAAAGACACTAAGATGAGGTGGAACAATGTTTCAGGAGGGAGTTAAAAATGTGTGAAACTGAATAAAAAAAATACAGCTTTTGAAGAAACAGCAAGCACTACAAATTCGGCATCACAACAATTAAAAGACAAGACATTTTAGGGCAGCTGTGAGAGAGAAAAGAGATTAAATCACTGTTGCTAAGAGATAAAAACACAACAGAACGTAATAAATACAAATTTTAATAACGTCCCTTTAATTAGAAATAGGAAAAAAGGGCTTTCAGGTGAGATCATGAATGCAGCATATGATTTTTGCTTTCCAGTTCACTTCATTATGTTTTAAGTAAACAGTTCACTGAGGAGGCTCTCACAAATTAGACTTCACATGGCTTCCAGCAGATTATAAACAGTTTTAAATGATGGCAAGTTCCTGCTCTCTACTAAAATTGCCAGAACCAATTTTATTACACTGTGAAACAATTTTCACCTCCAAGGGTGTGAGATCCTAATGTAATAATCCACTCCAGTATATTTTATAACCATCTACATATGAATGTCTTTCAGTGTAATCCTCAGCTCACAAAACTTGAGCTGAGTTTTGTGATTGCACCTTTGTTTTTCCTACTCGACTTTTCCCCATCGCTGGCTCTTTTTATTTGCTTGTTGTTCTGTTTGTGTAGATTTATGGTACAGGAGTCAGGGCCCCCTGCTCACAGACCATTTATATCTCTATTGCAGGGACATTGCACATAATGACAGCGAGGGAGAGCTGAAGCCCCGTGGGTAAGAAAGGAGAGAGAGGCAAAAAGAATGGGAAAAACATGGAAAAAGAAAAAGACTATGTGCAATGCAAAAAAATAAAATAAAATAAAATAAAATAAATAAAATTCTGATATATGAAGCAGAGGACAAGAAAATGGCCAGGAAAAGAGGAAAACATAACAAAATACCACCAACAGCTCTAGTTAACCAGGTTAACTCTCATCCTCCAAGGGGAGGACCTTAAAACCTTAAACCATGCTGTGAAAAAACACACACTCAGTTTAACACACACACGCACTCACACCATTAGCCCTCCGATTTGCACCACACGTTAACAGCGACTGTTGGAGGACGGCTGATTTGATGCGCTATTTTAAGCGTGTGTGCCATGCCAGCGTGTCTACTCCCACTTCTCAGACAAAAAGCCGGGGTCCCTGGAGCGTGAAGAGGGAGCCACGTCCATCAATGGATGGCCAATTACCACGCTGAGCTAAATGGAACTGATGGGCAGCCACTCTCTGTGCCATGCTAACACACACACACACTGTATGCTGGAATACAATCATAGACTGATAAGAACACACACAGCGTAAGAACACAGAAAGAGCTTTCTCGATACAGGTGCAAAAACAGCCACCTAAAACATATTACTAACAACCCAAGACGTTTTCCAGTTCAAATCCAAATCATATGATCTAAGATAAGCTAAAGATAACGGCACAGAAGACAATTTAATAGCCCCTTTACACTAACGTCTGAATATATCCAGGTCTAAGTAAGTTCCCTTTCTTTACATGTTATCTATCTTAGCATGTGTCATTTGATATTTTTCACATGTACAAAAATTCTGTAACCTACTGCAACTCACAGTGGCAACATATACAACACATACACCCCACTACTACATTATTTACAGTGAATATGTATTAATTTTATTCAAATCTCCTAAAAGGAACACCATAATTAAGTCATGTAATGCCATATAAGCTGCGTAGAAGCTCTATCTGCCCTGATGAAGATTAACTCACCTCAGCATGCTGAATTTTTGTATTGAAAGACAGTGTAATTTAAATAATAATTATTTGACCACTTTAGGTACTTGAGCCACTGAGCACTGGAATTTCAGACTAAGATGTTAATGAGATCATTACGTTTAGAAAAAAAAAAAAAAGTCATGATGGAACGGAAAAAAATCTTCAATTAAATGCCATAGTTGCACAAGCTACAAGGAGAAAGAACACAATTCAGCAACATTTATTCATGGTCCCTTGCTGTGGCAGCTGTGCATAGGAATTTTAATCTCTTAAATGCTCTATTGAGTTATTTCCACCTTCTTAGAGTTCCTTGAACTTTCACAGCTGCAGTTCAAGTCTCGACTTTGAGGTTTTTAACTTTGTCTCTGTACTCTCAGCTCTTCATTTTACTTTGTCCAAATTCACTGTGGCCTAATTTACTCACAGAGTGTTGCAAATGTCATCTCACTATATAGACAGTTGCTGTAGGAGCTGTGCGTTAATGCAAAAGTTCCTTCCTTTTATTCAGGCTTTTGTGAAGTTCTTCAGTGATCCACACAGCTCTCTTCCTCTTCTTCTTAAGCTCCAGGCATGACTTGAATTTTACTCTTTGGAATTCATGTGTCCAACCCTATCGATTTACTTTCATTTTTTAAGGTCAGAAGCTGAAATCTTACACAATGAGGCATGGAGGGTCAAAATGAGCCCATTACTTACAGTCCTGGGCGAAGAGGCACAGAGTGAGGTTATCCAAGGGAAAAAGAAAAAAGGCTGAAAAAGTGCTCTGCGATGAGGAATGGGGCGCCTAAAGTGGCCGCCAAAGGTCTCAAGAGAGTGAACGTTTCTGAATGGCTAAAAACTAATAGTAACCAATAACTATCTTCTCTTTTCATGTTATGTTTTAAGAGAACAAAAAAGACTTTTCAAGTTAATATGCTTACGTTAGAAAAACCTTCTGCAGTTGGTTTTAGAGGCATACGAGAAATTTAGTGGGCACACAGGTCATTGCCAAATAATTCAGCCATTTTAAAAATCACTTGTCTGCAGGTTTCTTTGCTGCCACCCTGGAGGTTAATAACCGAGCTTGTTTCCCTTCCTGGACAGTTTAATGACTGCAGTTTGCCCTCAACCTGTCAGCCTAAAAGATTCCCGAATATACAATAAATACTGGACTCATGTCAGAGTGACGAGGACTGAACACAGCAGTTATAGTATATTTCCACAAGGAGGGGAGGGAGATGAAGGTCGGGTCGTGGTAGGAGGGAGGGAAGCAGAAAGTTAAAAAGAGCCTGATGGGAAGACTTGAAAAGAGAAACAGAGAAGAGTGGGAGAAAAGCTGGTCATGACACTTGGAAAAAAACTCCAGGTGGTAAATGAGAAAACCTCCATTCTGCCGCCTCCCTACCCAGCTGTGACATGCCGCTACGCAGACTTACTGGGGATTTCAATTTGCTGCACTGTATTTTAGACAGGCAAAATGGTTTACACAGGCCCAATTTACCGAGCCAGTCGTGCAGGGGGGTTCACAGCCTGTGTGACATGCCAGGGAATGTTTATGAGTGTATTAAGTGAGGGTGATAAATCTAGCGTGCGTTGGATAGGCTGAGGGCACATAGCGTTGCAATGTATATCCACACATCCACACAAGGACAACACACATTTCTTTAACAGAGCTAGCCGTTTTTGTTACTGAACGTATGAATGTCATTTAAAACAGCCTGAACATAATATGTGTTCCATCATGTTAATAAAATAGAAGATTTTTAACACTTAATAAAATAAATCAATAAAAATATTCCTTTTTATTTCTAACAGTTTGCATATTTTGTTTTGTTCCCAAACTTTTTACATCCCCAGCTTTCTGAGGCAACTTTGAAGGGTTCAGCTACAATGGCCAAAGCAGTTTTATAGCGCTTCGAATCATTTGGATACAAGAATAAAATCTTGTTGCTGGCTGAACACAAGCAGTTGTCTGCCAACTGGAGTTAAATCTCAGCTTCCCCACCCCACATGTCGGTGTTGTTAAGCAAGAGTCTGAATCCTATGATAGCTTTAATTTACTGACTGATGTGTGAATTTAAGTGGGTGAATGTAGCTGGAAGTGCAGTGAGATCAATAACACAAAAAATGTGTAAATGAAGCACATTTACCATTCTCTTGAGAACAGACTCCTATTTGACCTAATCTTGGAAAATAAAAAAAAACCTAACACATAATAAAAATCTAACACCAGTTTATGGGCTTACTTGGAAAAATTTTTAATGCAGAATGGCTCTGCACCCGTTATAAGTCTTATTTTTTCTTGGTATATAAATTTGTTTTGGCTCAAAATACTACAATGCAGAAAATTACAATGCAGTTTTGAAGCCTTACAGTCTTTGATGGGGATAAGGATAACATTTGCTGATGCAATGCATACAGAATATGAGGAAAATAGTGTGAATGGAGATGAAGGCTGGGCAGTTTAAAACATTACTGCTGTCTCCCTCTAATGTTCATCACCTAGATAAAAAGCAGAAATATTTACAGCTGCAAGAACAAATGCAGAATGTACAAAAATTGGCAAATGACTTGTTTTTAATTCTAACTGACTCCATTGCAACATCTCTGAATCCAGCTGGATGTACTTAAAAGTGATGGATGCTGCTGTTACTTAAACCGATTCCTTGCTGCTGGGGGCATCTAGAAATGTAAAAAGTGTTGCACCATCTTGAGTGATGCTTAATATCCTAAGATCTAAAGCAGGGATTTGAAACTTCAGGGGGGCAATGTCCTGCTACTTCAAGAACATCTGAATGAAATATTGACTACATGCTAAAGAGGTCATTCAGATAGTTTATTCAGGTGTGATAGACCAAAGATGCATTGAGGAGTCCAGGACATTGGTTAGTAGTAATTTGACTTGCCAGTCCGACACATCCCACTGTTGCTCAATTGAAATGAAATTGAAGGCCCTTTCAACTCTTCAAACTTCTTTTTGTACTTCTCCAACTTCTCATGAATTATTTGTGCCTCAGGGTATTATCCAGCAAAAAAAAAAAACAGTCATAATAAAATATTGTTTCCATGAATAATTGTATGAATTTTGCATAATTGGTTAGGAAAGTGGTTTATGTCAAAGTAACAACTACTTCAGATAAATAAAAGAAACCTTCATAAAACCAGTCAACTTCTTCCTATAGCCTACTCCTCCAGTTCGGATGGTATGCCTTGTTGATGCCCTTAAAGATAGACAGGGGCTAACATGGCCATTTTGATAGATTTGCAGCTGTGTAGTTTTTTTAATACCTAGCTGTAATGCACTATACATTGTGAGCTTTTTCTATGTAAAAAAGGTATTTATATTTTTCAGCAATTTGAGATGGAGTTCTCAAATCTGGCAACAGGGAGTTTTCTTTCTTTCTACCTGCGTCATTGAGCTGATGGTAGACACAACCTCTATTACTGGGTCACCACTGTTCCTTCCTTGGGCCTCTTTTGATAGATATTGATCTCTGCAGATATCCCACATGAGCTGCAGGTTTGAACATGCTTTAACCCAATCACCTAGCCATCACAATTTGGACATTGTCAAACAAGTTCAATGTCGTTTTTCTAACAGATGAAGGACATTGTTTCATTGCTGCCTAGCATATGTTCCTTACCAATAGGTGCCACAAAGCAGGTGTGATCACAGTTATTCACATATTTTTTTTATTTATCTTTGTTTCTTTATGCAACTCTGATTGGGTCACTAAATCTCATTTCAATAAGAGATTTGCTTTAGTCAATCTGTGTAGTTTTAGGGAATATGATTAGCGTAACAGAACATAGAACCATGGGCGTAGGTTTGGGTAGGGACGGTAGGGACATGTCCCGACCAATATTCACGGGATGTGAAAAAGTCCCGACCA